>PVKA01002002.1:0-133589 GCA_004027165.1 Ctenomys sociabilis | reverse complement strand
TATAGTGTGCCTGGGGAGAGTCACATGAAGAGAAAACTTTCTCTCAGGCTCTCATAGAGAGCAAACTGGTCAAGCATTGGCCGTGACTTATCCACATGGATGACACAGACAAAGGATCTACAGTATAATGTACAGGACTATAAACCCTGAGAGGACTTCACTGACCACATAGGAAATATAAAGTTCATGTGTTGGTATATAAGTCTTGATCTATCTAGGTCTTAACCATCCAGCAGAAAAGTATCAAAATGAAGTATACATCGTGGGGCCATAATATTAAGCTGAGCTGTAAATGGCTATGGTCGACAATCTCTTTGAATAACTCACTATTGTTGTAGAATGCTGGACTGTGTTGGATTGTGGTGTTGAGTTCAAGCACCTAAGTTAGTTGAATGTCAATGGAATGCCCACCTTTGACAGGTGTAGACAAAGGAAGGGGTGTAGAAAGAAAAAATCATGATGTGTGTGTATAGACAGTACAGTTGGGATAGATAACGCTGTGCTTCTACATAATTCTATGAAAGGCAATATCTGCACTAATGGTGGTTGGACAGGATATTATGTCGGCTTGTAGTACTACAGTCATCCACTAGGAAAATAATTATTGAATTTTTGATATAATTCAGGTATAAAAAATAAGATAAGTAAGCAGCTACACTCTTAATTTACTGATAAGAGATGTCTGCTAAAATAATATCTGTAAATATAATATCATGTATGCACCTTGTACAATGCCAAAACATTATGAAAACAGTTTGCAATGCATTAAAATTTATCGAATCTGAATTGTTAAGGTGTCTTGAAACTATCTGATTGACATTTGTAGTTCAATAAAATAAAATAAAATAAAAATTAATAAGAAACCCACTATAATGGGTTTAGTTACCAGTCTTGGGAATGATTAAGAACTCCTTAAACTGTTACTAAGTCATACACTTCTGCATTTGTTACGTACATACAGTTGAAAACTGTAATATTTTATAATTGGAATTGGAATTTGTTATAAACAATCTCTACCCTTGGTTATACTTTCCTTCTTTCTCGCATATAAGAAGCAAAACTACCAGGATTATTATTGAAGTCCAAATATTGTAATAGATCACAATTAAAGATTTCATGTTCAGTCAGCCGGGCGTGGTGGCGCAGGCCTGTAATCCCAGCACTAGGGAGGCTGAGGCAGGAGGATTGTTGTGAGTTCGAGACCAGCCTGAGCTACAAAGTGAGCTTAAGGCCAGCCTGAACTGCACAGTGAGACCCTGTCTCAAAAAGACAAAAAAAAAAAAAAAAAAGATTTCATGTTCAAGTGATAAATTTCAATGACTTCAACTTTTCATTTTTTAGGACCAATTGAATTTGGGGACAGTGCTTTGCTTTGCTTTATATATTTTTTTACATTCATTGCTAACAGAAACATAATATTCCTTTCTATGCTATAATTGTGTCTGCATATCCAGGTTCCCCAGAGAATCTCAGCGCCTATAAATGGGAATTTTGGAAGGTGATTGGATTATGGGGAAAATAGATAATTTAATGTTAGGAGATGGGGTCTCCTCAGAAGAGGTGTGTCGCTGTGAGACTCACCCAGAATGTTATATGTAACTTGCTAGCTAATCCTTTCTCTTCCTGCTTTTTCTCTACCATGCAATTAAGAGCTCTTTCCTGGAATGCCCCTCTACCCCTCTATATCTTACCTAGCAGCCAGCAAGGTATTAGCTGAAATATCAATAAAAATAAACTTCTCCTTTCTTAAGTTATGAGTCATGTATTTTTCCCAGCAATGAAATAACCAACTAAGGCAGATTTCAGGAGCAGAGAGGTGAGATGGTTGCTGTAATGATACCTGACCACGTGGATTAGACACTGCAGGGTCTGGTTCATGGGGAAGTTTGGAAAGAACTGGAAATGCCAACTGGAGGAGCAGCCCTAGAATATCGTTAGCTGATTTTTTTTTTCATTTTATGTATTTGGTGGAGGGTCTCACTGTGCAGCTCCAACTTCCTGTTGTCAGCATCCCCTGCGCTGGGATTACAGGCATGCACCACCACGCCCGGACTCAGGGGCCACTCAGTATGCCCCGGAGGTGGGGCCAGTGCACCAAGTGGGACCGGGGGTGGAACCCTGGTCCCAGTGCTTTCCACAGCAGGCGCTTAGCTACCTTACCAGCCCTATGCGCTGATATTTTGATAGGAGACTTTGACTGGGGCTCAGAAGACCAGGATGCTTATAAAAATGTAGACTTTGTTAACTCTACTGAAAATCTTTCAGGTAGTGAAAGGACTTTCATCAGCAGTTGGACTCCAAGCAATGTGTTTTATACCGTGGCAGAATATTTGTCTACATTTTGCTCATGTCCTTTTTTTTTTTTTTTTTTTTTTTTTTTTTTTTTTTTTTTTTTTTTTTTTTTTTTTTTTTTTTTTTTTTTCTTTTTTAATGTATTTAGTACAGGGTCTACAGGGTCTCATTACAAGTATAGGACCTGTAGTGATCCTTCCTGTTTTTCAGCCTCCAGAGGGCTGATATTACAGGTGCGCACCACCAAACCCAGTCTCAATCTGAGTCTCAGCGCGCCCAGGGGCTGGGCTGACACAGAACACCCGGAGTGGGATGGAACCCCAGCCTCTGTGCTCTGCCTGAGCAGGCACTTTAGTCTGCCGAGCTATCTGGACGGCCGTTACACTTTGCTCATGTTCTGACACTTCATAAGAGACTAAGATTAAGACCACTGGATTTATCATTATGGTTGAGGAAATTTCAAAGAATTCCTGGTCGCAGGGTTGCTGAAGTCTAGAACTCATATCTCACATTAGCTTGTAATGTTTGCCATGCTGGGTTTTGGTCTTGCCTTGGGCCCACTGGTTTGCATCTCTGAATAGGAATGTTTATCCCATTTTATTATGCATTTTCAATTTTTAGCTTTCCTTTTGATTTTTATAGGTGCTCATAGCCAAAAACTTTCCTCAAATAGAGATTTTAATTGTAAGGTTTTTTTTTTTTTCTTTTCCAGGCTCACCTTGGAATACAGGTAGTCCTGTTTCAGCCTCTCAAGTGCTAGATTTGCAGGTATACACTACTGCTCCAAACCTCAGAAGAGACTTTGAGCTTGAACTTTGCAATTATGCCACAACTTTTAGAGAGGGACTAAATACATTTTGAGTCATTGGGAGGCCTGAGGAAGAATATTGTAACTTATATCTCGATGTCCCCAAAAAACCTCATGTGCTCGTAGGTGGGGCTTTTGGAAGATGAATGGATAATTATAGGTAATTTGATTCTGGAAGTAGGGTTCTCTCAGGAGAGATGGATCACTATGGGTATGACCTTGTAGTTTCTATCGCCCTCCCTGGCCAGCCCTTTTCTGTCTACTTCCTTTTTGCTGTGTTTTATGCAGCTCTCTCCCAACAGGCTCTCCTACCATGCTGCTGTGCCTAAGAGCCAACAAGCAAATACCTGAAATGTGGACCAAAAGACATCTCTTCTCTTTAAAATTGTGAGTTTTGGGTATTCTCTCTCAGCAATAAGGGAACTAAGACAATTGTTGCATTTTGTGCTAAAACACTTCTTTCCGTGGTAAAGTGACCCTATCGTTTTAGTTTGACAGTTATTCTTTAGGTTGGTTTCTTAGCTGTGTTCCTGGGACTTCTCTTCCTATCGACAGTATCACATTTACCTACAAGGTACTTGTTAATCTTTTATTTTCTGAATTCCATATCAGTAAACAGTTGCTGAAGTGCATGCTCTGCTACAGTGGTGGGGAACCTCAGGCATGTGTGTCTCCACGGGCTGTTTGTATCACTGGATTCTGATGGCAAAACTCAAAACGTTTGCCATCACTGCTCTAGTGGCTTTTGCAAAAATAGTGAACTCAGGTGAATTTTAAAGATAACTCGTATCTGAAAATAGCATTATTCTCTCTCCTATTCCTATTTGGAGTGAATGCAAAATTCTATATAAAGAAACGTGGAATAGGAACTTTGAAAACATGTAACTAGTGCCAATATTTGAGATTTAATTCTAGTTCTTTTTGCGACAAGATGCCAATTCTTTGATGCTAATGAAGGGAAATAATTCCTATTGTTTCCTTTCTAAATAATTTTAAGGATTTCTTTATTCCCATTCTTCTGAAAATTTATGATGAGTTCAATAAACCTTTAAATCAGGAAGTGTTTTTTCTTTATTGCTAAGTTTTCAACTGTGTTCCAATCTGACTCTTTTTAAATTAGTTTTGTATGTTAGAATTTGACAGACTTTTATTCTCTGCAGAAAAGGTCAGTATTTCTGAATTCATTTGTTGGCTCTGATAACTGACTGAGACTTTGCACATGCTAGTTATGTTCTCTACCACTGAGCTATAGCCCCAGATTTTAAATTAGCTGTGATTTTTTTATCTCTTTCTTAAAATACCAAATTTTGAGCTAAAAAGAGTTTTATAACTTTACTATAACACAGCATTTGATATTGGTGCATTTTTCACAATCAACACCAACCTTTAATTTTCTTGTTAATAAATTCTAAAACCCATAGAAAGTGTTACTTTTATAGAAAGAAATCACGTATCACTTAATTCCATGCAAAGTGTTGTCATCAGGACAATCAGCTTAAAGATAAGACCTAAAGTCCCTACTATAACCACAAACCATGTGCTTAAGCTTCCCACATATATACTCCTACTTTTCTTTTCAAATCATAATTTGTAACTCAATAAATGTTTCAATCCATAGACAGACAAGCCCAATATATTAAAACAGGTACCTATGTGTGATTGCATACATTCAACTTTTTCCTGGGTAAATGCAAATATTTTTAAATTTTAAAACAGACAAACACAATTTTAGATTCAACGTCCTTCAAGATGTGTAATTTTGGACCAAATTACCTTGAGAACAGTATAAAAATGAACAAAATTTATCCCTGAAACAAGTATACTATAATTGATTTGAAAAATTTAGTTCATGCAAGTCTACTGAAACAATGGTAGTAGGCTGGAGCTGTGGTTGGAGAAGTGAATGGGACTGACTACGAAGAGGAGCAGGACTTCATTGTCTATGATAGAAATGTTCTAATTTAGCATGTGATGATGGCTATAGGAATCTGAATATAGAATAATCATAGACTTCAAATAGTGAATATTGTGATTATTTCCTAAAAATATGTTTTTTAAAGTCAAGACATTTTTATCAGTACTTGTATATAGTACACAATAATTACATTCATCAGGCAACATTGGTACAAGTTCATAACACCTCTTAATTCTTTTTTCTCTCTTTCCCATTTTCTCCCTTCACCCTCTCTTCATCTCTTAGTCTCTTTTGCAAAAGATCTGTCTCTTTGCTTCCTATTATCTGTCTTATATGTTAGTCTTTATTTATACACTGGGTTCCTCACATAAAAGAAGAATAGTTGTGTATAGTTTGTTTTTTTGTCTTGGAAAGATAAGCAAAGATGACAAATCTTAGTTGGAAAATGAAAAAGACAAGGGTCAAGTAAATGGATCAAATATAAAATAAAATATGAAAGATGATACCATAGAAATATAAACTAACTGTATATCAATACATTTGAAAGCTAAGATGAAATGGCTATAGAACTGTATACATACAACCAACCAAAACCAAATCATAAAGCAGTAGAAAACCCAAATAGATCAATAATGAATAACAACACTGACACAGTAACAAAAAGTTTAGCATTAAAGAAAAATCCAGGCAGTGATGATTGTGAGGAACTGCTGAAACTGCAGATCGATCACCCATGAGGGGCTAAGACAAAGTCATCCCTGAGAACACGAAGAGCTCCAAGAAGCCAAGGGAGCAAACTGTTCCAGCACCAGTAGCTCCAGGTGCTCAGGTGAGCCACATGAATTTGCTAGGCAGAGGGCTTGGACTGACATTGACCCTTAGAGAACATAAGTAGGTGCACTAAGGTCACTGAGCAGTTCCTTACCTTCGAAACAGAGAGAGGGCTCCACCTGACCTCAGCTTTCTGTCTCTTTTATTTCTCTATTATTGCTCCGTTCCCTGTCCATTCCCCCAAGAAACTTTGAGAGTTCACAGAATACAGCAGGGGACTTTCTGCTTTACGTGGTTTTTAAAGAAAAACTAATACAAAACCTGGTAAAGCCACTAAGGATATTAAATAAAAGAGAATCTTTCAAAACTCATTTCATGGGGCCAGATTAGTCCAGCACCAACATCAGACAAAAATGCCAAACAAACAAATAAATAAGCAACAATACGAACATTATAGGCCAATGTCTTTAGTAAATACCTTACCAAGTGGGTTTCATCAAAGAGTTATTTGGCAAGAATTATTTAACATTTCCAAATCAACAAATGTGATAAAAATGATCATAATGAAAAGTAAAACCCATGGGATCACTTCAACAGATAAGGCAAAAAATTTGATAAATCTCAATTTTCCTGTATAACAAAATTTCTCACACAGGAAGAGTAGAAGAAATGTATCTCTATACACCTGAAGACATATATGATAATACCAGAGTTCAGATCATGCTCCATGGGGATGTAGTACAAGTCTTTCTTTTAAGATTCTTCTAAGCAAGAATGTTCACTTTTACCACTTTTATTCCAGGAAGTACTACCCAGAGCAGTTTGGCAAAGGAAAAAATCCTTGTGTATCCAAATATTGAGAGAAGGGCCAAACAGTTCCTGATTGTCAATGTCATGATCTAAAACTACTCCAAAACCATTGAAAAGCAATTAATAATTAATAATTTACATAGGATATAGAATTAATACACAAAAATCAACAGTACTGAAAAAGGTTAATAACAAGGTCCTTGAAATACAAACCATTAAAACAACTACATTCATGATAGTTAAAAATAAAACACTTAAGAATAAATTTACCTGAGCATGAGGAAGATTTATGCAGTGAAAAACTACCAAAATTTCATTAAAGAAATCAGAAAAGGTACTAATAAACAAAGAGATCTGTCTTATGCTGGTGGACTGGGAGAATTGGTAAAGCTAAAATGTCCAAAGTACGGGGTCGTGGAGATAGCTCAGTTGAATAAGCACTTGCCTGGCAATTGCAAGGGCCTGAGTTCAATCCCCAGTTCCACAAAGCAAAATAAATAAATAAAATAAAAATAAAATGTCCAAAGTTGTTATGTATAGTTTCAGAATAATTGCAAACAAAACACCATTGTCATACTTTAGAAAAAAAGAAATTCTGATATTCATATGAAGCCACAAAAACCACAAGTGACCAAAAGAACGTGAACAGTCACCATCACACATATGACTTTAAAAGTATACTGCAAAGCACTGGAGACTAAAGCAGTGCAGTGCTGTGAAAGAGACACACATACCAATGAACCAGCAACAGAGCCTGGACAACCCTCTTCACTTTTGTTGCTGACTAGTTTTTAACAAGCCAAGAACTGGAGCTCTTCAATAAACAATGCTAGAAAATTGATTATCTAAATACATAAGAATGAAACTGGACTTTTACCTCCCACCATGAAAATATCAATATAAAATGGATTAGAAACTCAAATAGAAGATGCCAAGTTGTGAAACTATTATTAAGGAAACATCAGAGGAATTATATAGGATATTGGACTGGTCAAAGACTCTGTGAATGTGACCTTTACATTGGTCAAAGACTTTGTGGATGTGACCTTTAAAATATAACAACAAATATAGAATTTAACGAATGGGATTTCATCAAACCACCATTTCCCAAAAAATAACTTCTACCTAGAAAATAATCTCTATTATGATTTTTTTCAGGATGCTGATAATATAAATCTCAACCCCAAAATAAATCACAGTCAAGATCATCAGCCAGAGAGATCCATTAATATCCACTGAAACACACAATGGATGTACTGATGTATATAAAGATTGGCACTAATGCTTTAAATGAAAGCTAATTTAATTATAATAATGTATTTTAAATACCCAAGTTAGCATCTTTGTTTTTGTTTGTTTGTTTGTTTTTCTATATTTTAGGGAAGGGTCTACAGAGTGTTCAGGGTCTCGCTACCAGGGTGGACTTATGGTGATTCTCCTGTTTACAGCCACCCAAGTGCTGGGATTACAGACATGCACCACAACATCCAGTCTCAATTACTGTCACAGCACACCCCGGGGGCAGGGCTGGCACAGTAGGCCCAGGGATTGAACCCTTGGTCCCTGAACCTGCTTGCTGATACTTTAATCCACTGAGCTATTTGGCTGACCCTAAATTAGCACCTCTGGATAAGAGGTAAATGGCTATGTAAGCAGAAGAAGTCAGGACTTACTGCAAAATGACCAGATGACAGACACAACACACAAATAACATGTGTTCATGACAATGAGTGGACATGACTGCATCAAATATGAATCTTCATGATTTAACAGTTCATGAATTATAACTGCTGTACTTAATGCACTCATGTGAAATAAAGAAAGATTTTCTGAATTTTATTGCTGGAAAATTTTTTTGTTTTGTGTGGACCACCATTCTAAACAGTTATTATTTTTATGTCCACTCTTGTCTCATAAGTCTTTAATTAACACTTGATTTTAGGTAAACTGAAACCTGCTCTGCAAAAGGTCAAGATGTGTGATGAACCATGAGATACAGTCACTGATTGGCTACATTGCCAATGCACGTGGCTTGGACCAGGAGTGCTCATTTAAGGAGAACTTGAGTGCTGGGCACAGTGTCTAGGACCAACAGTTCCACAGAAAAAGTCATAAGAAATTCAGGCCAGAATTTGGGATTTGGGGAGGAATAATGATATTCCAGAAAAAGATGACAAGACTATATTTGAATAAATGTATATTTTTGTATTTGGGTAAATGAATGAATGTGTATTGCTGTACATGACAAAAGTAAATTGTTCCTTATGAAAACATAAACTGCCCCCTATTTGGAACAGAAATTAATATAAGGCCTGGTCTTATCTTTGGAGAAGTATAATAAACTTTCATAGTACAAACAGAAAACCTCAAAACGCAATCTAAAAAATGAGGCAAAATGCTTGCAATCTGTATCTTTGACACAAGGAGTAAATATAAAGATTTTATGAGGTACTTGATACCTCATAAATAATTAATCCACTTTAAAAATGAGTTTAACATCTGAATATGCATTTCACACAAGAAGACATATACGGGCTAGAGAAATAGCTTAGAGATCTAAGTGCCTACCAGGCCAGCACAAGGACTGGAGTTTGAATGCTGAGTTCAATCCCTGGTGCTAATTGGCATGCTGAGCCCTGAGCCCCGGTCACGCTATACCAGCCCAGAAACTGGACACGGTAGCAAATACCTGTAATTCCAGCACTGCGGAGGCTAAGACAGGAGGATCACTGAGTGTGAACTGCATGGTAAGACCCTGTATCCACAAACAAATAAATAAAATTAAAAGCAGAAGATATTCAGATGGTCAGACAAATGTGAAAGAATTCTCAATGTTTTTTGGATGTTATTGTGAAGGGCATACTTTCCCTAATTGCTTTCTGAGTGTGTTCATTATTTTTGTACAGAACTGTTACTGATGTTTTTGAGTGTTGACTTGTATCCTGCTATGCTACTGAATTTGGATATTAAATCTACAAGTCTACAAACAAATAAATAAAATTAAAAGCAGAAGATATTCAGATCAGTCAAAGATATAAACTGTGCTGAAATAATACCTTACCCCAATTAGAAAGATTCTTATTGGGCCAGCAAAATAGCTCAGCAAATTAAAGAGCCTGCTTAGGCAGAGGCAGTGACCAGGGTCCAACCCCCAGTGTGCCATGCTCTGCCAGGCACACCCCTGGGGCATGCTGAGATGGCGATTGAGACTGGGCATGGTGGCGCGAGCCTGTAATCCCAACTCTTGGGAGGCTGTAAACAGGGGGATCAGTATAAGTTCTATCTATGTAATGAGACTCTGTAGACCCTGTCCTAAAATACACACAAAAAAGATTCTTACCAAGATGAAGCTCTCATACATTATTGTGAATGCAAATTAGTAAAGCCACAATAGAAAATAGTGTGGCAGTTCCTCAAAAATCTAGAAGTACAGGTTTCTCTTGCTCTCTAATATTATCCTTCTTTTTGCTCCTTAATTAAACATTGTGCTTCTCACAGAAAAAAAAAATGTAATATTTGAACGTGTGTCTGGTTTATTTCCTGTAAGAAATCTGTAAGAGATGCTTTTTGCCCAACCTGATAAAAGCCACCAATGAAAACCCAACAGTCAACATCGTACTAAATGGACAAAAACTCAAAGCCTTCACTGGAAACATTAACTAGAGCAATTTAGAGAGAAAGATAAAAGAAATAATGATTGGAAAGGAAGAAATAAAATTATAATTATGTGCAGATGACATAATAATCTGCACAGAAAACCCCAAAAATTCCATGAAGAGACTTGTAGATTTAATATCCAAATTCAGTAGCATAGCAGGATACAAGTCAACACTCAAAAAAATCAGTAACAGTTCTGTACAAAAATAATGAACACACTCAGAAAGCAATTAGGGAAAGTATGCCCTTCACAATAACATCCAAAAAAAGACAGGAATACTTATAAATCCATCTAACAAAGAAAGTAAATGATCTATACTGTGAAAATTACAAAAAAAAAAAGAGGGGCTGGAGATATAGCTCAGTAGAATAAGGACTTGCCTGGCAAGCACAAGGGCCTGAGTTCAACCCCAAGTTCCACCAAAAAGAAAGAAGGAAAGGAAGGAGGGAAAGGAAGGAAGGAAGGAAGGAAGGAAGGAAGGAAGGAAGGAAGGAAGGAAGGAAGGAAGGAAGGAAAATTAAAATACTCTGAAATTTCAGAAAATGGAATTATATTCCTTGCTCATGAATAAGATGAACCAATATTGTGAAAATGGGTATACTCCAAAAATTATTATATAGATCCAATGCAATACCAATTAAAGTACCCTTATTATACCTCACAGATCTAGAGAAAACATTGCTAAAACTCATCTGGAGCCAGGAGAGATATAGAATAGTAAAAGCAATCCTGGTCAACAAAGGAAAGGAAGGAAGCACTACAAATCCTGGACTTGAAATTGTCCACCAAAGCTATTGTTCTAAATTTAGCACTGCACTGGCAGACAAAACAAACCATTCAACCCAGCTATTTCCCTCCTGGGTAGTTTTCCAAATCATTGAAAACATCATACCTGTAGGAGTCTCTTTTAAGTCTTTGTCCCAATCCAAGAAGCCAATATTTATAATCCCAAAATTACATTATTAGAATCCCACCAAGTTAATTCTAATCTACCACTTTTAATGCAACCCATGGCAAAAATAAAACACTAAAACATATTTTAATTATTGGGGAGCCAAGGGGCTCTAAGTCTAGCCAGGAAGATGGCTTTACAGAACAAAGAGGTTGACCCAGGGGCTCACCTGGTTTTAGTCAGTGGAGGAGTGACTTGAAGAGGAAAGACAGAGATGTGTGGGAAGTAGGTGACTACTGTGAACTGAGCTAGGTGGATGGTCTACATTTACCTCTGCCATATGCAGAGAGGATATGTACAGAAAGTAATCTGTTTTATGCTATTGAGATAGTATCTAATGTTTTGGAGGGTCTGATGCTTCAGCTCTGAAGTAGTCTTTCAACCCCCAGGAAGTCATAACCTCTGCCTTGAGGCTTGATCCCAGCTGATGGCATGGAGCATTGGCTCTTCCTCCTGTTTTGACCCATCTCACACTAAGGAGCAGCAAGTGTAGGTAACCAGGGAAACACACATGCCACCTTCAAAGACTATCACCAGCACCTCAGCTATATTGGTCTCACCTCAGAAGTAGGGGCCAGGGAGATGGTGCAACAGAATAAGCACTTCCCTGGAAAGCACAAGGGCCTGAGTTCAATCCAAAAAATAAATAAAATAAAATACATAAGTCTTTCATTTTAGAAAATTCAGCTAGACCAATATACATTGCTTAAGGCCAATTGAAAAGATAAACAGAAGTCTTAGCCAGCTCTGTACATATCAATACAAGGAAATAGGGTTAGGCTCAGTCAAAATGGAGACAGCCACTCTTCTTTCAAGGAGAGCTGCTCAGGGAGTCCTCCACAATACCACAGCAATATATGAGCACCCATGTTTATAGCAGCACAATTTGTCATAGCTAACTCTTGGAAACAACCCAAATGCCATCAACTGAGGAATGGATAAAAAGATTTGGCAGTTTTACACAATTGAGTACTACTCAATTATAAAAAAGATAAGCTTGATGTTTTTATAGGATAATGGATCCAACCAGAGACCAACTCTTATTTGAAAAATATCAGACATATCTGTGCAAACATCCTATTGTCTCATTGGTGTAAGAACCTGAAAGAATAAATAAAATCTCTAAGGTACAATAGGTACTGTAAAAGGGAATAAATCTGTTTAAAGGGAAGGAAGAGCTGAGATGAGGAAAAAAACAAAAGAAAATAAGAAGGGAATCTATGAACACATACAGGATAACTTGGATAATGATACTGCTGATGTTTTCTGGCCTATTCAAAGGAGAAATTAATGCATAATTTTTTTCTTCTTTTATTTAATTTCTTATAATTTTTCTCATTTTTGAACTGATTTTTTATGCTTTTTTTCTGTTTTGTATACTCTTTAAAAAATGAAAACATAAATTTAAATATGAAATTTTATATTTGGCTCACACACCAAATATAAAAAAATTGATATTTCATAGATAGATGTTTTATGAATACATAAGTATGTGAAGCAAGTCCAGTACAGAAGACAAACAATGTATGACATTTTTCATTTGTATGAGGGACTACATTATTGTTTTTCTTCTACTTTATACATTTGAATTTTCTAAAATGAAATGCTTATGTATTTTATTTTATTTATTTTTTGGATTGAACTCAGGCCCTTGTGCTTGCCAGGGAAGTGCTTATTCCACGGAGCCCTCTCTCCAGCCCCTACTTCTGTATTTTAAAACTTGATTTTTATTACTTAGTTTTATTTTTGAATGACATAATACTTGTACATATTAAGGAGATACAGTATAACAATTTGATTCATTTGTATAGTGAGTAATGATCAAATCAGGTAATTAACACAGCTATCACTTTAAACTTATTATCATTTCTTTTTTGCTTTATTTAATATTTGCTATTTTGAGAAACAAAATACATTATTGTTTATACACCCCCTTCTGTGCCACAAAATAGTATATTTATTTTTCAGCCTCACTGTAACATTATACATGCTGGCCAACACCTGTCTACTCTCTTTTCCCTATGTTCTCCCATCTCTGGTAACTGCTGTTCTCCACTCAACTTCATGGAGACCAATGTTTTTGAATTCTATTTATAAGTGAGGCCATACAGTGTTTGTCTCCTGCACCTGACGTATTTCTCATTCATAACGTCCTCCTTATCTATCCATGAAGATAAAATGACAAGACTTAGTGCTTTTTAAGGTTGAACAACATTTAATTATTTTATATATAGTGGATATTTAGGTTTATTTTCATGCCAGACATTGTTTATAGTGCTGTAATAAACATAAATATGCAAGAGCCTCTTCAAACTATGAACTATCATTTCTGTTTGAGACAAACACAGTGGTGGGATGACTGACTCACGAAGTGCTTCTACTTTTTGTTTCATTTATGTTATTTATCTTATTTTTGTTAGTTCATGTTGACCATACATAAATATTGCATGCCACGGGGCCTTAGGGTTTGTGGTTTGTGTACCAAAATGGAATTGATTTTTGAGTATTGATTTTGTATATTGCTATGCTGCTGAATTTGGTTATTAATTCTACATGTGTTTTGGTGGAATTATTGTGGCCCTCTATGTAGACTGTCAGGTCATCTGTGAATAATTGTAATTTCACTTCTACTTTTCAAAATTTTATTTCTTTCTTTTGTCTAATTGGTCTAGATAATGTTTCCAGAATTATATTGAACAGGAGTGGTGACAGTGTACAAACTTGTGTTCCTGATTTTAAAGTGAAAGCCTTAAATTTTTATACATTTAATATGATATTGGCTGTTGATTTGTCATAGTGTGTTTTTTATCAGATTGTGGTAAAGATCATCTATTCTGATTATCTGTAAGGATTTTTATTGCAAATGAGTACTATACTTTATCAAAAGCTTCTTTTGCATCTATTGAGATAATGGTGTGATCTTTGTCTCTGGCTTTGTTGATCTGATCTTTTACATTTATTGATTTGTGCATATTGAACCAGCCCTACATGACTAGGATGAATCCCATTTTTTCATGCATGGCAATATAATCCTCTTGATAATTCTCTGCATTCTGTTTGCTACTATTTTATTAAGGATTTTACACCTCTGTTCCTGTAGTTCTCTTTATTTGTTGGGTCATTCTCTGCTTGTGGAATTAGGGTAATCCTTTCCTCCAGGAATGAGTTTGGGAGAATTGCTTAACTTTCAATTTCATTGAAATTTTGTTGAATCTGCTCTAATTTTATTGTGGGATTCAGCTGTAAATCCATGAGGACCTTGTCTCATCTATGTTGGTAATGTTATAATTACATGTGTTATTTCATTGACTGATACGATTTATTTAGAATTTTTATACCTTCTTATTAATCCATCTTGGGTAAGAAATATGTATCTATGAATCTGTGCATTTCTTCCGTTTCTCTATCCTGTGACAGTAAAGATTTTTGAAGTAAGTATTGGATATATTCGGAATTTCTATAAGATCTGTAGTGCTTTCACCCTTTCATTACTTATTATATATTTCAGTTTTTCTTTCCATTCTTTGGTAAGGTTGGCTAGTGATTTTATTTATTCTTTAAAAGAATGAACTCTTAGATTCATTAATTCTTTGTATTGTTTTCTTAGTCTGCATTGCATGAATTCATGCTCTGATCTTCATAATATGCACACTTCTTTCCACTTACGTTTGATTTGCCTTCTTTTTCTATAAAATTGAGGTATAGCATAATGTTCTTTATTGGGGCTTCTTCTATTTTCTTGATGTGAAAATTCACTACTATAAATTTTCCTCTTAGGAGTGTTTTACTTGCATTGAAGAGGTTCGAGTATGTTGTATCTACATTTTGTTTTATTGTAAATATTGTTTAATTTCTCATTTAATTTCATATGTGACCCTTTGATTGTTCAGGAGAATGTTATTTCATTTCCATGTGCTTAATGGAGTTTTTGCAATTTCTTTTGTCAGTAGTTTTCAGTTACACTGCATTACGTTCAGACGATATTTGTGTGATCATTTCAGTCTCTTTGCATTTACTTAAACAGGTTCTATGTACTAGATTATGGTCTCTTTAGGGGAATGCCCTACATGCCACTGAGAAGAATATATATTCTAATATTGTTGGGTAGAATACTCTGTATTGGTCTATTAAGCCTATCTCTTCACGAAGTTGCTTAGTTCAGTTATTTCTTTGCTGATTTTTGCCTAATTGACCTGTGTCTTTGTAACAGTGGGTTGTTAAATATCCCCATTACAATGTTGTTATTACTCATTTTATTTTTCATATAAGTGAAAATATTTCTTATGTAGTTAGATGTTCCTACATTGGGTGTATATATATTTATGAGTGTTATCTCTTCCTCCTGAGGTTTTTCCCTAACAAGTATGCAGTGGCTTTCTTTAACTCTTTTGATCATGCTTTGTTTGAAGTTTATATTGTCAATGAGAATAGTTACTCCTGTCCCATGGATTATTGTTTTCCAACCTATGACTTTCAATCTATGTATTTCCTTTTGAGTGAACTGTGTTTCTTGTATAAAATATATTGTTTTAATTTTGTTTCTTCATCCCTCTGCCAGTCTGCTTCATTTGATTAGTGAATTGAGTGCATTTGCACTGATGGTTATAATGGATTGGCTTATCTTTGTCATGTTATTTTCCTGCTTTAGGATCCTCAATTTTCATCTCTGTTTAATTGCATGCTCTGGTTGGTGGTTTCTTTATATTGTTGTTCTTGCAGTTGTGGTCTTTTTCGTCTCTTTCTAGAATATCTTTCAGTACTCTTTGTAGGCTTGATTTGATGAGTTTCTTCATTTGTTCTTTGCCCTAAATGTATCTTATCTCCCTATTAAATTTGTTTCCCCCCCCATTAAATTAGATGGATAGTTTTTCAGGGTATATGAATCTAGTTTGCTTTCTTTCAGTACCTGAAATACTTTACTCCAAGCTCTTATTGACTTGATTGCTTGTGTTGATGAATCTTCCACGTTCTGATGATCTGTTTCTTTTCTCTAACAGCTTTTAATATTCTTTTCTCATTTGCTGAATTTCTGGTATCTTAATCATTTTGTCTGGGATAGATTTATTTTGATTATGGCTAGAGTTCTATGTGTGTCACTTTCTGTGTGTCAGATTCTTTTCCCATGCTTGGGAAATTTTCTGATACTACTTCTGTCAATACTCTTTTCATATTCTTTGTACTGCCTCCTGCTGTTTTGTTGACATCTATCAGTCTTATATTGTTATTATTTTTTTACCTCCTTTTGCAGCTTTTGAATTTCTCTCTCCTGGTTCTTTGTTATTTTTAAGTGATCTTTCCTTCCATGATCACTTGATGCTATGCTGACCTTAAGGTGCGAAAATCTATCTTCAGTTTCACTGAAGCGGTAATGGCAGGTATCAATTGAATTCTTAATTTACTGGTTATCTGTTTGAATTTGCTTCCTAGATTCTAATTTTTTCCTTATTGTTCATTCAATGTTTGTATCAGTATTCTATGCTCATCTATTTTTATATCTATGTCTTCCTTAGCTATGCTGAGCAATTCTTTCATAATTGTTGTCATTTATTTTTTCTTATCTAGAGATATTTCTGGTCTGAATTCTTCTGTAGCCTGATGTAATTGTTCCTTTGCTTCAGTTGCTATCAATTGAGAAATTTCAGATGTATGACTTCCACATTCTTCTATGTCCTTGTCTCCTGGACTTGTTCTGGATGGGCTGGAGGTCTAATTTCCATTTACTCCCTCATTCTGACATTTTTGAGCTTCCAGTGTTCACCCAATGACAGTAAGAGAATGGAGTGTGATTCAGCAAGGCTCCTGCGATAGTGGGGGTAGGCTAACCGAGGCTCCTGCTTTTTGTTGTTAAGCATGGCTTCCACCTTAGGGAGAGGGTGGTGAGCCACAACTCAGAAAGTGTGGCATGATGATGGGATGAGGATGGGGGTGGGCTGAAGCACTTCAAGGCTCTCTCAGTGTGTGTGGGGGCACATTAGGGCTTACCAAGTCTTCCTCAATGATGGGGGTGGACAGGCTGCACCTTAGTGAGCCTCCCATGATGCTGAGAGGGTACAGTAGGTCTCACCAGAGCCCTATATCTCTCCAGGGCTCAGCCTGTCTTATGCAGTGGTTGGGGTTGGAGTATAGCTCATCAAAGCTGTTACAAAGTTGAGGGTCTGAGGAGCAAGGCTCACCTAGTTTTCTTTTATGCTTTAGATAATATTTTTGTTCATCTGAAGAATATTTGCTGGTGCATCTTGAACACCATGGACATCAAATATTTTGTAATTTTATTAAATAATTAATGTTGGCATTCAATGATTAGCTTCTTCCTATGGTTATAGAAGTTACCCCAGAACTTCATAGTTTCTAAGAAGTTCACACATTAAAATTCATAGGAAATTATCTGCCATTGCCATTAACTTTGAATGAAAGCAGTTCTGGTAATTGTTGTTTTTTATTATTTTTCCCCATTTTTAAAGCCCATTTCTTTACAGTTATTTCTAGAAGACAATTTAGTTTCATTCCATTCCTCACAAGTCATAGTCATGTTTGTACAAACCCATTCTGCAACACATGTTATTACTGGTCCTCTGGGAAGCCTCCTTTAACTATAAAAATGATATTTTAGCACAGTCAAGTAAAGACAACAAGAAAAGTTGAGTTGTCTGGATCACATAAGGGTATAGATAAGCACTGTATTAGTTTAGCTTATGCATGCCTCTATTCATTTTCATGTCACTTGTGCATTAAAAGCTCTTCAGTTTCAGTTTCCTGAAGATTATTGTACATAACATCACAGTCACAAATACAACTTCATGAAGAAAATTAAATAATAATTTTGAGCTACATAAATATGACTGAATTTGGGGCCTATTTAACATATTTTTAAATTGTTATTGCCTAAAGTAGGCACTTCTGAAAGTTCATGGGATAAATTTTAGTTGTTTACATGCCTATTGCCAGTGTAGCTACATAATGGGTCCTGCTGTTTCCCTTCCCATTAATCCCAGGTTCTTTGTTACCACATAATACCTTTTACAGGCAGCAAACTAATTGTGATTTTTGTTTTTGAATCTTGAGATTTGATCATAATTTTTACCTAATTTTGCAGGAAAATGAACAGTGATTCATATGAATGCAAATTATATATGCAATATATCATTTATGGCATTATCAAAATATTCATTTTGGTATTCACTCTTTCTTATATTCTTTATAAGTGTATTATATTTTCCAGAGCTAAAAGAGCCATATAGCATTGTAACTTTGAATGTAGGGTTGATATTCAACTATACCTGAATCCTATACTTGTAGAATATAGCAGCATTTATGAAACAGCCACGGTCTTTGGCATGGTCTAAAATAAGAATAACATAAAACATCACCTTCTCCTCACATATTCCAAGGTAAGACCTGTCTTGATCTTTCCTTTTGACTTTCATAATATTTGGGATAATAATTTGTATTTGTAAAGCCCCAAATTAGCTTCCTTTCTTCAATTTGGACTTGTTCTCTTGCAATAGAATGAATAAAAGCATGTCATTAATAGCCCAAGACATACTGGCCTTCAGAGTTTTGATGCCAAGACTGAAAGAAACCTGAATCTCACTATGGATTCCTTTACTCCATCTAGGTCACAAAACTTTTGGAGCACTTGTGCTCTGTTGGTGAGTAGCAGTCTGGAGGCACAGCAGCCAGCATCAGTGATTTAGCCTGTTTGAGAACTCTTTTATAACTTCCTATAATCTTATTTTCTTACTTTCAGAAACTCTGCAAACCAACAGTAGTAGAGATTTGTTTCACAGAAAGATAATGGGGAATCTGGGATAGTAAGTTTTTTGTTGTTGTTTTTGTTTATTTTATCTATTTTGAGGGAAAGCCTATTAAGAAATATATACCCTCTGGTACATCTGAACACGCGAATGTCATATTTATATTTTTATTAGAGTTTTGTCACAGAAATTAAAACTATTTTTTTCCTATGGATATGCCTATAATTCATGAAAGCCTTCAAGTTTGTGCTAGTGCATAATATTTTGCTATGTCTGTGTAGTATGCCTGCAAATTGCACAAAAGAGATCTCTTCTCATTGACTGAGAGCTAAATAAGAACTTTCATTAATGTAATACTAAATCAGTTAACTCAAAAAATTTTAAAGATTTAACTTTTTATAATTGAGGAAAATATTTAGTAAAAGAACTAATGATTGTGGTTAAACAAAGAAAAGAATTATGCTTTCTCATATTTATCATCATTAATTGCAAGTATATAATTTTATTGTAAGTGTCCAAACAACCATAGATTTACTTTGTGAATAAATAGGATGGCTTCTACTTAATGTTTGAGTATAAACAATGTAAGTGCCTGTTTAACCAAATTGCATCACTGTTCAGACAAGCTTCATTTCAACAGTAATTATTTCTTGTAACATGTCAGCCTGACAATAATTTTCAAAACATTTGTTTTACTTAACCTTTGATGAACATCTAATTGCATTAATTTATGTATTTTCGTTAGAAATTTAGATTATTTTTAAGTAAGATAATGCTAAAACACTACTATTAAATATGACTGACATTTATGTCTTTATGTTTCTGTGCTATGGATATATACATAAAATATCCCGAGAAGTATATGACTATATATGTTTGACATGTAATATATATACATATAATATTTATATGACACATATTCTATATATAACATTATAAAATAAACATTTGTTTTCATTTATATTTCTTTTTTACTTTAACAGGTTGTATTATAAATAGTGTGTATGGACATATAAAATGTGGTATGTTTGCTGATAAATATTTTTATCATGTTCAAACCTTCCAAAGATTTTATTTTGGGTTTATTTGTGAGGTTTTTCACAGAGAAACTGAGGTGCCCATCCCTCTAGAGTTGGGACCACAGGACAGGTTTCCAGTGATACAGAACAACTAAGGTGTGAGGTCAAGTGGGTGGAATTCAACTTTGGCTCTTGGAGGAGGGGCTGAGACCAGTGGCTATGCTCAGAGAGCTGAAGTATAGTGCGAGGTCCAGCAGGTTTCAGACAAAGGCCCAGACTACAGGAGATCTTTGCAGCATAAAGGTGATAGGTGGTAGCTTAGATTAGCTGGTCTGCCTGAAATACTCCAGGTACATGAAGGAGAGGTGCCCAGACAGATCTCAGGGAAACTAGTTTACATGCAAATTCCCAATTTCTGATCTGCCTTGTTATACAGCTATAGTGTTTGCTCTTTAAGTCTTAAACACAAAACCATTAGTAACCAAAGTTTGTCAATTTCTAAATTTTACTTGTGGTTATTAGTACTGCTAATTGTACTTCTATTACTAGAATACCATATCTGCTTTAACCATATGTTATCCTTTGGGTAATAATACCAAGAGACACGTGGGTAACAAACTCACCAAAGCCCCATACTGAAGGACAGAGAACAATGCCAAATAAAACCCATATCCCACTCTCAATAAAGAATGGAAAACCTTGGGATACAATGAAACAAGAATACAAGAAAACACAGAAGAGACACGTACAGAACCAACTCATTACAGAGGGGTTCTGATTGCCAAGTTAGGGTTCCCTACTATCAAGCTTTCACAAAAAGTATCTTAGAAATCAAATTAAGGCATTTTCTCTTATATAGAGAATGACAAAATGAAGGAGCAAAATTCAGCCTCAGGCACCAAGCCCACTCTGAACAAATTCAGTAGACAGCAACATAGAATACTCACACATCTGAAATAATAGCAACTGAGGTAAAGAAACAACTGCAGAAGGTTATAGAGGAAATCTGATCAGAAATTATCTTCCGGCTAAATAAAAGAAATAACAGCTATAATGAAAGAATTACTAAGCACTTCTAAATGAGACACTAATTAAAAAAAAAATAGAGGACAACAGAAAAATGATGGGAACCTTGACTGAGCAATGGAGGAAAATAATAGAATGCATGAAGTAGATTCAAAGAGATATACAAAAAATTAAAAACTGCATTAAAAGTTGGCAAAACTGTTTGAATGAAAGAGAAAAATAGAATTCCAGACCTTGAAGATATTGTTGCAGCTAGTGACCAGGGAAGGAATGATCTCTTAAAAACAATGAGGATCAAGGAAATAAATTCAACAGTTCCAAGACAATGCAAAGATGAACAAAATAAGACTAATAGGCATCAGTGAAAAAGAAAGAGTCAACAAAAGTGACATTAAAAAAATGATCAGAAGTAATAGCAGGTAACTCCCCAAATATGGGGAAACAATCTCACATTTAAGTAACCAAGGCATACAGAATTCCAAATATTATCAATCCAATTAAAACCACCCCGAGGCATAAAACAATTGAAATCCCAGAAAGTCAGCACAAGAACAACGAACTAAAAACCAATACAGGAAAGAAACAGATCACATTTAAAGGAAAACCTATCAGGACGTCAGCGCATTTCACATCACAAAACAAGTAAATAAGAGCATGGAGCAAAGTACTTCAAGTTCTACAAGAAAACAAATTGCAGCCCAGACTAATATGTCCTGCAAAAATTCTCATTCAAGTTGAATGGAGAAATCAAATACTTCCATGACAAAAAGGCAACTAAAGAAATTAATGATGACCAAACTAACAGAGTACTAAAATAGATTCTAGAAAGGGACTAAAATGACCACAATTCCAAGAACAACAACAGAAAAATAAACCAAACAAGGCAAACAATGAAGTACAGGAGAAAAATAGGGAACCAATAGCAGGAAAATAGTTTGACAATCATAAGCCAATATATATGAATTATAGCCACCACTTTATGTATTTATTTATTTATTGGCAGAATTTGGGATTGAACTCAGACCCTTGCATGAGGGGCTTTAAATAGCCCACTTTAAATAAACTTGGGGTTGGTTATGCTTGCATAACCTCACTTTAAATAAACTCAGTGCTCTAATTAAAAGAAATATATTGGCAGGGTGGACAAATAAACATCCAGCAACATGTTGTATATGGTAAACACATTTAACCCAAAAAAGAAATTCATAGGCTGAAAGTCAAAGGATGTAAAAGAATGCCACATGCCCCAGGAGCTCAGAAAAAAAGCAAAGGTAGCTCTCCTGCTTGCAATCTGAACCAAGAATGATGAAATGAGATAAAAAGGTCACTACATACTAGTTAGGGGAAAAATTCAAGAGAAAGAGATAATAGTCATAAACATGTATTTTCAAAATATGGGATCACCCAGCTATATAAGACAAATTCTAGTTGATATGATAAACCTAATAACCAATAACACAATTTTAATGGGAGACTTTAAAACCCTCTTATCTAAAAACGATGCCTCAAATATATAAAAAATTAAGAAATAGGTAGCAAAACTGAGCCAAACCTTTGAACAAATGCGCTTAGTGGACATTTACAGTGTTCTACCCAACAACATCTGAATACACATTGCTTTCAGCTCCACATTGGATGATCTCCAAAATAGACCACATACTATTCCATTGATCATGCTTAAGTAAATGCAAGAAAACAAAAATTACCCCATGCATATTATCTGACCACAGTGCAAGCAAACTGTAAATTAACAACAAAAGAAATCATAAAAAACCCATAAATATATGGAAATTAAATAACACCTTCCTCAGCAACCAATGTGTTTCAGATGAAATTAAGCAATATCTCTAACTTAGCGGAATTTATGGGATGCAATGAAAATAGTCCTCAGAGGGAATTTTATAATGGTGAACTCATGCATTAGGAAAACAAAATGAGAACAAATAAATACAGCAAACCAATTCCTGTATGAGAGGAAATTGTAAAGCGTAGAGTAGAAATTAATACAATTGAGATAAGAAAATAATACAAAGTATTAATGAATCAAAAAACTGGTTCTTTGACACATTAAATAAAACTGATAAACCCCTAGCCAACCTCATCAAAAAGATAACAGAAAAAAGTCAAACTCAAGCAATAAGGAATGAAAAAGTGAAGTTACAACAGATCATGTAGAAATTCAAAAAATAATCAACAGCTATTTTTAAAAAATTTACTCACAAAGTAGAATGCATAAAAGAAAAGGACAGATTCCAATGAGGTAGAAATTACCAAACCTGAATCAAGAAAATATTAAATCTCTGAATAGCCCGGTATCAGCCAATGAAATTGAGAATGTAACAAAAAAAAAAAAAA
Source organism: Ctenomys sociabilis (assembly GCA_004027165.1). Classification (NCBI taxonomy): domain Eukaryota; kingdom Metazoa; phylum Chordata; class Mammalia; order Rodentia; family Ctenomyidae; genus Ctenomys; species Ctenomys sociabilis. The sequence goes on along the minus strand of PVKA01002002.1, from coordinate 110,229 downwards.
AAAAAAAAAGCCTACCAACAAAGAGAAGCCCAAATCCTGATGGTTTCACAGCTGAATTCTACAAGAAATTTAGAGGTGACCTAATTGCAATACTCCCCAAACTCTTCAATGAAATAGAAAAAGCAGCAAAACTACCAAAATGATTCTGAAAGCAAGTATTACCATGATACCAAGATCAGAGAGACTCAATCGAAAAGAGAATTATAGCCCAATCACCCTCATGAACATAGATGCAAAACCCTCAATAAAATACTAGCCAATGGAAAGCAGCAAATCATCAGGAAGATCACATATCACAACCAGGGATGCAGGGATGGTTCAACACATGAAAATCTGTAAATGTAATATACTATATCGATACAGCCAAAACCAAAAACCATAGGGTCATCTCAATAGGTGCAGAAAAGGCTTTTGAGAAAGTCCAATATGCATTCATAATCAAAGCCCTACAGAATATTGGATTACATGGTTTATACCTGAATCTAATGCAGGCCAGCTATGAGAAATTAACAGCCAATATCCTTATGAATGGAAAAAAAACCAAAAAATACTTTTACTCTAAAATCAGGAATAAGACAAGGATGTCCACTATCACCACTACTATTCAATACACCTCTGGAAACATTAGTCAAAGCCATTATACAAGAGAGAGAAATAAAAGGAATAAGAATAAGTAAAGAAGGGCTGGTAAAATAGTTTAGCAGACTAAAGTGGCTGCTTTGGCAGAGCACAGCAGCCTGAGTTCAGTCCCTAGCGTGCAGTGGCACCCTGTCCCCCAAGACTCACTGAGACAGTGATTGAGACTGGAAGTGGCGGCACACACTTGTAATCCCAGCACTTGGGAGGCTGAAAACAGGAGAATCCCTGTGGGTCTGATCTACATAGTGAGATCTTATACTAAATACATAAAAAGAATAGGTAAGGAAGAAATTAAACTATCATTATTTGCAGATGACATGATATTCTACATTGAAAACCCAAAACACATCACCAGGAAGCTCTTAGAATTAATCAACAAATTCAGTAGCAGAGCAGGACACAAAGTCAAAGCCCAAAAATAAGTAGCATTCCTGTACAAAGACAACAGATGCACTGAGAGAGAAATTAGAGAAACAATAATGTTCACAATAGCTCTGCAAAAAAAAAAAAAAATGAAATACTTACAAATTGATCCAATGAAGTAATAGATCTATACAATGAAAATTGCAATACTCTGAAAAAAGAGATCAAAGAGGATTTCAGAAAATGAAATTATATTCCTTGCTCCTGGATAGGAAAAACCAACACTGTGAAAATAGCCATACTCCCAAAATTGTTAGGCAGATTTGATGCTACCGCTATCAAAATACCATCAGTGTACATCAGAGATTTAAAGAAAACATTCCTAAAATTTAAATGGAATCAGAAAAAGACCTAGAAGAGCAAGGGCAGTCCTGGACAAAGGCAAGGCAGGAGGCATTACAATCCCTGGCTTGAAATTATACTACAAAGCTAGAGCATGAGACTGGGAAAAAAAAAAGAGGGCCAATGGAACACATTAGAAGATGCAGATATAACTAAAAACACACCTATCCATCTTATCTTTGACAAAGGAGCCAAAACATTCACTACAAGAGATAGCCTCTTTAACAGGTGGTTCTGGAAAAACTGGCTGTTCACATGCCAAAATCTAAAACTAGACCTGGGTCTAGCACCATGCACTAAACTAAAGTCAATAGGATTAAAGATTTAATATTATAAGGGAAGCATTAAATCTACTGGAAGGTAAAGTACTAAAAACTCTTGAAGATGTACTGGTATCCAGAGTTCATGAACAAAAACCAAACTGTGTGGGAAAGTTTTCAAAGAATCAATAACTGGGATCTCATCTTTCTGAGAATATTTTCTGCACATCAAAAGAAATCACCAACAGAGTGGAAAGACAACCTACAAATATGGAAGGAATCTTAACAAACAATCATTGAGACAAAGGATTTCTATCTAGAATATATAAAGAACTTAAAATAATCAGTCCCCAAAATCCAAACACCCAATCCAAAAATTGGCATCTGAAATGAATACAAACTTCTCAGAGCATGAAACACAAATGGTAAATAAATACATGAAAAAATGTTCCATAGCACTGGTTATTCAAGGAATGCAATTTAAAACAACATTGAGATATCATCTTATTACTTAAAGAATAGCTGTCATGAAGAAATTGATTAATAATAAATCTAGAGAGGCTTTGGGGGAAAAAGAAACCTTCTCCACTGTTGGTGGGAATGTAGACTGATATAACTACTATGGAAATAAGTCTGGAGACTCCTCAAAAATCTAAGGTTGGGAGTCCCATTCAACCGAGCTATTTCTCTTCTGGATATTCTTCTGAATCAAATGAAAGCTCACACCACACTGATACATGTGCACCCATGTTTATAGCAGCACAATTTGTCATACCCAAATTTTAGGAACAACCGGCATACTCATTACCTGAAAAATGGATAAAAAAGATGTGGTATTTTTATACAATGGAGTATTACTCAGCTATAAAGACAAACAAGGCCTTTATAGGTATATGGATGAAACTAGAGATTATACTCATAAATGAAATAAACCAGACCCACATGTGTCAATATCATATTGTCTTCCTAGTATAACAACTGAAAGAATAAACAAATTCTAAAACATATAATATAAGGAACAAAAAGTGAACATGAAAAGGATAAAAAATAGGAGAAAAGGTAAGGGAAAATCATGCAAGCATATATACAGAATAGCTGAGATGATTGTGTTACTAATTTCCATAAGTATTTTGAAAATAGTATATATTGTTTAAAATTTTCACTTTGACACTGTAGGCTAATATCTCCAATCTGAGCAACTATACTGAAGACAATGTGAAATACAAAAACCATGGTTGAATACCTCTCATCTTGTTCTTATAAATGTGTATCTTTTATAGTGTCTTACCAATTGTTATTATAGTCTTTTTAAAATAAATTTAAAAATAATAAAGTAAAAAGTTCAAGATTAAGGTCTATTGAAAGCAAGTGTTGATGTTCAATGATTTTCCTAATCTTTCAAACCTATATCTGTTAATCTGAGCAACAGATTTGATGATAAAAATATGTAACATAACAACAATTGTTAATTTGCTATTTTTTTAAAAATATGTACCATATGTATTGTATGTTACTCTGTTTCTGTTTTTGCTTTTGTTTTTTTTTCTCTTTAAAAAGAAGAAAAAAAGCCTTTTGAAAATAAACTTACTACCAAATATTATATTGATTTAAAAATAAATTTAATGTTTTCTTTAATATTTCAAATAATTCTTAGAAAATTTTGACCCTAACAAGAAAACAGAAACTATTTTTCTTTATCTCATACATATCATTTTTAGATAATATAAATTTTGCGCCTCATCAAAATTCATGTTTCTGAGTTGCATATGGACTTCATTATGTGCTTGGTCTCTTAAGAAAAAGATAATCAGAACTGGGGAGATGGCTCACATAAGTGCTTGCCTGGCAAACACAAGGGCCTGAGTTCAATCTCAGGTTCCACAAAAAAAAAAGAAAAAGATAATCATCTTCCTTTTAAGAGATACAGTTATGTGGCATCTTATATTTACTTCAAAAATTTTTATGCTTACTTGGTTAGATAGGAAATAAATTTTTTTCATGTAACCATGAATATTATCATAATCAAATTTCTGAAAATGTCTTTGACATTTTAATTTCTGCAAAAGAATATATATATATATATATATATATATATATATATATATATATATATATGGAGAGAGACAATGTGTTATAGCCACAGAATGTGCATCCACAAATTCAATCAACTACAGATAAAAAAATATTTATTAAAAATATATCAGTAATGAAACTAATTTTTGTTTCATCATTCCCTACAGAATATAATACAGCCACTATTTCATTATAACAAATAATGTATTTATAATATATTATCTGTTGAACCAAGCCTGAAAAGATCTAAGGCACATGGGGGGCTGTGGTTACAGGAAAATACTGTGTAATATTATATAAGACAGTTAAGCATCTGCCAGTTTCAGTGTAGTCTTTTCAGTGGGTCCTGGCCTCCATCCTTCATGGATGTTGAAGGATCCCTGTAAGTGGAAAGATATTCCATGATTATCAATAAGCAGACTCAATATTATTAAAATAGCAGTCCTTTGCATTTTGAGCTATAGATTTAAGAAATGTTAAGAGAATTGGTTGTTGGTGTTAACAATTGATTCTAAGGTTACATAGGAAATAAGAAGATCCATCATACAATGCTGGAGGAGGAAAATCAAGATAGAGCTCTGACAGCACCTGATTTAGTGCACTCTAAATGTGTCGTAAGAGTGAAGATAGTATAGCATTGGAAAAATACAGCTAGATTGGTGGGACAGAGCAGAGACCCCCAAAAAAGACCCAGATACAGTAAGTTGATATTTGGCTAAGGAGCAAAGCCAATCAGTAGAGAAAATGATGGTCTTTCCAGCAAAAGATGCTGAGACACTGGGCAGCTAGTTTTAAAAAAATGTAGTTAGACACTGATCTTGCAATTTGATAGATATTAACTCAAGATGAACTTAAATATATGCTAAAACATAAAATTTCTCAAATGTAGCAAAAGATAAAATCTAAATAATCTTTAGTCAGGGCTGGAGACATAGTTCAGTACCTCCCTGGAAACACAAGGATCCAGGTTTGATCCCTGGTATCCCATGTCATGTTGGCCATGCTCCAAGCTGGCCAACAAAACTGGGTATGTTGGCACATGCCTATAATCCCAGTAATGGGAGGTGAGACTGGAGGATCACTATGAGTATGAACTGCATAGCAAAATCCTGTACCACATAAATAAATGGATAGAAGTTTAAAAATCAAAACAACAAAAACAAAAAAATAACCTTAGGTCTAGAATAGAGATTCTAGACACAACTCCAAAACATCATCCATTAGAGTAGAAAATGAGAGTTCGGACAAACAATAGATTTTTAGAAAATACATGCAAAACATATCTGATAAAGGTCTGTATGCAAAAGATACAAGAACTGTTAAATTCAATTATAAAATATAACCCAGTGAAAAAAAGTAGGACAATGAACAAGCATCTGAAGAAAAAAAAATATGGTTGTCAAACGAATATAAACAAAATGCTTGTGCAAGGACTAGAGTTAATCCCTGGTGCCACCAAAAAACAAACAAACAAAAAAACAACAAAAAACAAAAAACAAGATACTCAACATTGTAAGTTGTAATAAAAGCAATATGGGAAATTTCAAAATCCATCATTCCAAATATTCAGGAAGATATGGAAAACAGAAACTCTGATCATTGCTGGTATGAATGCAAAAACAGAACTGCCACATTGATTTTTGTTTTTTTTTTTTGTTTTTTTTTTTTTGTCTTTTTGAGACAGGGTCTCACAATGCAGTTCAGGCTGGCCTTAAGCTTACTTTGTAGCTCAGGCTGGTCTCGAACTCACAACAATCCTCCTGCCTCAGCCTCCCGAGTGCTGGGATTACAGGCATGCGCCACCATGCCCGGCTCAGAACTGCCACACTGAATGGTTGTTTGTATGTTTCTTACCAAATGATCATATTCTTTTTTTATTTTTTTCTGAGCAGAATAAATTTATTAAGGGAAAGAAAGCTCCTGTCCAAGAGAGGGACTGGAGGGGAGTCCCGAGCAGGTAGTTACCCCCTCCCCAAGCTGTCTCTTTCAGGGACTTTTACAGAGGAAAACCATGTGGTGAGGCGGGACTAAGGGTGGTGAAGACATGGGAACTCGCTTAGGTTGACAAGAGGTGGGACAAGACTATGGTCAACCAATGGGATTACAAGCACCATTGCTCAGGTAAAATTGATTAAATCCAGTACCAAATAGGGAAGTTAATCACAAGGCAAGCAGGCATGAAAATGGAACAGGGTCTCTTCTTGTTGGGGGTTGGGCTAGTGACTCAATAGGGCTCTTTCAAGGTGATTGATACCTATTTAGAATATCAATCCCTGATGCTCATCCCTAGGAAAGTATGTAGCTGTGTTTCCTCTTTTTGTCTTGGTTTTGAGGTGTGGCCCATAGGGAATTCTGTCTCTTCCAAGTTGCAATATTCTTAACGTATCTAGCAATTTCATTCCATGGTATTTACCAAATGGCTTGAAAATTTATACCCACACAAAATGCTGCACATGAATGATTATAGTTAGTTCTTTCATAATTCCCTTAAATAGGAAGAACCAGGTTGTCTTTGAATAATTCAAATGATAAACCAAAGCAAAACTGTGGAGCAACCATCCATTGTAATGCCGTTTAGCAGTACAAAACAAATGCGCTATCAAGCTGCTAAATGACCTGGCGTGATGTTATGTGTGTATCCCTAAGTGAAGGTAGTGGGCATAAAAGATCACATACAGTATCACTCCATCTATGTGAGCCTGCCAAAGGCAAATATCAAGAGAGGAGGAAATGTCCCTGCTTGCTGGGGGCTCAGGTGTGGGACACAGAAATCAGTAGTCGGAGAATTGGGGACTTTTTAAGGCAGAGGCACTATTTCATATGATACTATAATCATGGATAAAGAATGTTATGCATTTGGAAAACCTGTAGGAGTGCATGAAACAGAGTGAACCCTAACATATAATATGGACATTTGTAATAATAATGTATTAATATTGTATTGATATTTGTTTATCAATGTTTTAAAATGCAGTAGAACAATGAAGATGTTAGCAAGAAAACTGAAGGAGAAAGTAGAACATATGAGAAATATTTATCTATGTTTTCATTTTTTTTCTGCAACTCAAACTTTTTTCAAAGTTTATTAATCTGAAAATAGAGTCATAAGTGACACATTTATACTTAACGGTACATGGTTTTTCATAAGGCTGCTGAAAAACCATGAAGCATTTTTCTTTCATATTGTAAAATGAGGAGTGACATAAATAATAAGGTTTATTTACTAGGTCACTGTGAGTTAGCTACATAGGAAGGACTGTCAAACTGGAAAAGACTCCTTTGAGTCAGATTTGTGTGGAGAAGATTACATTACATTTTTGAGTCCTGTATCTGCTTTGCTTGATGTTAGGCAGTAGCTTTATGATTTAATTCATAATTCCATTTATTTCTTAAATGTTGTCTTGACTGTTACTTTTGATTTTTTATTAAATAGAATATCTCTCAGGTCATTGTTGGTCAGCTGTGGATTAGCATTAGTTAATTGTGGAGCTTTATTAACACAGAGATGCTCAGGACTGACTCCAGACTTATGAAACCTCTTTATTTTACCTTCCAGTAAATCTTACCATAAGCTTAGTGTACTCATTCAATACAGAACCACATATGCATGAGTTCCAATTGAAGGCTTTTCTGTCAATATTGTGCTCATTCTTCATTCTGAGTCAAATGAAAAATTAATTACTTTTGAAAATAGGTTTGTGTTGATAAATATTTGGGCTAAAAGTCCATGTACTGACTTCCATCTTTTTTACCATGATACACAACCCCATCTTTTTTTTCACTTCCCTTATTCTTGAAATGAGCTCGTATCAGATATTGCACTTTTCAGTTAGAAGTTTGGAGTCAACCACAGCATTTACAGTGTTTCTCAATGGCAAGTGTTTTTTTCTTGTATTCTGTCTCTTTCCTGAGAGCACTTGCAGCCCGAGTGAGTCACTCCTGACCCAGGGCTGTGGCAGAGAGCCTCAGGAAAAGTTGATGGAAGGTGCTTTTAGGGAGCATCCTCCTCTGACAACAGTGCAAAAAGGGCTTTGAAACCATTCAAGGGGGTTTCTAGAACTTTGAGTTTAAAGCTGATAGGTTCATAAAACACTTACTTAATAGATAATAAAAAGAATTAATTCTATAAGCCTGAGTAATTGATGAGGAATTTTGGACATTAGTTGAAACATTTTCAGTTTTTAATTATTCCATTTATTTGGGCATATCCTGAATCTGTTTTTTCTTTTAAACTATTTATAACAGTAGTTTCCAACCTTCTGGCACCAGAGACAAATGTTGTGGAAGACAATTTTCCACAGACCAGAAGGGAAGGAGGCTAGACAATGATTTGAACTGTGATGAGTCACGCCTACTACATGTATTTCAATTTTATTTTCATTATTATGACATTGTAATCTAAACAAAGTAATTATTCAGGGCTGGCCAAAGAGCTCAGTGGATTAAAATGCCTGCAAGCAGGCTCAGGGGCCTGGAGTTGGATCCCTGGGCCTGCTGTGCCAGTCGGGCCTCTGGGGCAAGCTGTGAAGAGACGACGTGGTGGCACACACCTGTAATCCCAGCTCTTGGGAGGCTGTAAAGAGGTGGTTCACTATGACTCTGACCCTAAACACCCTGTAGACCCTTCCCTAAAATACAAAATAGGAATAGTAATAATAATGAAAATAATAATTCAGCTTTCTGTATGCAGAGCCGTTGGAAGCCCTGAGCTCACTTTTCTGCAAATAGACAGCCTCATCTGGGGCATGGAGAGTCAGATCCCTACAGTGAGTACCTAGGGCCACTCTACTCTGTCATCCTGCTAGTTTGCATGTTTTTAAATTTTAACTAAGTTTATCAGTACAATTTAGGTATATACAATGTTTACTCATCCAGGGAATTTGTTCCTGTGCATGATAAGCTTTCATTTATCTTTTTCCCCCTCCCTTTCCCCTTTCTCTCTTCAGCCCCTCTTTCCCTCCTTATTTACAAAGCTTTTTTTTTTTTTTTTTCCATTTTAGCCTGCTTTTCCTATTTTATCTTTCCCATTCCTTCCTTCCTTACCCTTCCTAGATCCCCTTTTCTATTCTTCTTTTTTTGGCCGCTTCAGCCTGCCCTGAGGCAGGACTGGTGTGGCATTTGGTGCTTGGATTGCACAGCGGTCCCCTGTGACTTCCTAAGCTTACCTAAGCTTGCCCCTGCTTCAGACAGCTGAGCTATCCCGCTGGCCTCCCGTTTTCTTTTGAACAATTTCTTCCCATTTCACTATATCTCTTGCACAATTTTGTTCTTATTTATACCTTCAGTTGCTCATACAATTGAGACAACACAATATTTATTTAATATTATTTTGGTTACTGTGAAACACACCTTTGTGTAGATAAGATGCTGGAAGTAGAAGCAGACTTTTCAGTACTTTTGTAGCAATCTTGGGATATTTTTCCTTGACTTTAATCCTGAACATGTGGAGATTTTTTCAGGCCACTGGGATTTGCCTTCCAACTAACTGATACTTTTCTGGGATAGACAAAGCCAGCTCCTCTGGTTTATTCATAGATGGGTTGTGGATTCATTCCTTCACAGTTCAGGGGTCTTTTGTGATTGGGAAGCAATATTCAAACTCATTTGAAAGCTAAGGTGGTCCTGGCACACTCTCCTTCAGAATGTCTGCTAATAGCTAAAATCCCAATTTATATTAATTTCCCTCAAAATTCCTGTTTGGCTTTGAATGCTACCCCTTTGTCTGCCTATTTAGACACAGTTGTAGTTTGCTCATGAAATGACAAATGGAGTTCATGGAACAGGTTGAACTTATACAAGTAAACAAGTTTTGTGACCTTTATCGTTTTGCTGAAAAGCACTGCCAGTGGTGATTGCTTTTCCAAAAGAAATTTCTAGAGAGGCTGTCATAACTCAAAAACTCTGATCAGTGATCCTCCTGTAGAAACTCATTAAAAATATTTTTATATATAAAAGAAGATGTATGTCTTGCATCCATCTCCTCAGACAGCTGGGTAAAAAAACTTGAGTTAGGGGCATGTATTTTGATGTGGTTCATAATTTCAATCATAACCTGAAAAACACTGTCAAGTTCAAGTGTCATTTTTTAGCTAGCCAGCATATCTATATGGGAGACAGTATTTAGACTCTCATTCTAAAGTGACCTATTGACTGAAGTAATGAAGCCTCATGGTCATGACAGCTGCTTCCTCTGTGCATAGATCTGTATGGCATGAACAATTTAGCCTCCCTGATATGCAATCATTCAAACACTTGAATAGTTCGCCACTGTGGTATTGACTGGCAAAAGAAGTGCAGGTAACATATCTTCTGCACAACCTTCTGAAAAATGCATCACAGAAACGCAGCATGTATTGCCTTCCTGTCAAAGTTGTTAGACCTATTCATTTGGACTGCATTGACTCACAAATCCATTCTAAGACTCATAAGTGAGTGTCCTCAACTTTGGTAGTTATGGTGCCAGCTGAGACAGGAACACGTGCCGCTTTTTGTACTGCAGCCTCTCTGAATGGTCCAAGACAAATACCCTTCAGAGTGCAGGACCAAGTCTTTGCCAACATTGAGGGACTTCTTAACATTATCAATGGGTTAAGTCACTAACAATAACACTCTCAGCACAGATACATGTGATGAAGTGGTGGCCTTTGATTGTAGTCCTGCTCTTTTCCATTTGAAAATCTCCAAAGGCTTGTAATTTAAGAGAGATGAGCGTACTTGGTCTCCATGTGGCAGAGCAGTTTCAAAGGTTCCATGGCTTTGTAAGATAGTCATGATGTTATACAAAGCTAGCTTGTGAATCATTTGTCGCAATGAACTCATAATTTGAGTAGGACTCTTGGTATCTTCTTTAAATACAGATTTCTTTTTTTGTTGGCAGTCGCAGTCTTCTGCTGTCTCATGATTACTCTTCCATGACATTTGTGTTTTACTCGCTTGGGCCAGAGTTAGCTTCTCAATTTATCAAAACTGTGGCTGAGACAAGTACACAGTGCAGGAAAGGCACAAGGAGAGAAGTGATGAATAAAATTATGGTTGGGATTACATGCAGCCCAAAATAGGTGTAGAATTCTGACTTAAAACCTGAGTTCTGTGTGGCTATGAGACTAAAGAACTTCAGCTCACTTCCAATGAAAAGCAATCTAATTATCACTTACTTCTATCACTTATGTAGGGTTTTGATCCAACTCTACTGGCAATTGATTTTATTATGGATTTATTATTAGACTTGATTTCTTAATGTTCCCATTATTATTTGTGGGCAAACTTCTATGGGTACGTTTACTCACATTTATAGTCACTTTCTACACTAGCAATACTGCTTCAGCTCCACCTCAGATTTCCAGGCATTAGATTCTCATAAGATACATGTCACATAGTTCCGTCAAGGAATGGATAGTTCACAGTGTGGTTCCTGTTCAGATGAGAATTTTATGCTACAGCCCATCAGACAGGAGTCAGAGCTCAAGTAGTTGTGGAAATATTGCGAAGAATCTCTAAACGCAGAGGCAGTGTGGATTCCTGGCCTGCTGCTCACCTCCTGCCTTGTGGCCTGTCTGCTACCAGACCAAGGGCAGGTGTCCATGTGTGGGCTTGGAGTTGTGGATTTAGGGTTTGCAACTGTGCTTTCATAAACTAATTAAATGCTTAGAAATGATATATTTTGCTGTGGTTTTCTGTCTCAGAATTCATTAATCATTTTGAGTATCCTTATTTTTGTGGAAGTATAATTATTATAACAAGACATATATCTCTTTTGTTAATAGCACATAACTAGAAATTTGGAACAAAATCCTTTCCTGGGATGTTATATTTGAAGATGATGTTCATTTAATTAGATATATCCAGGTAATTTAGGGACCTAAGACTGAATATATGAAGCCAATAATCTTAATGTCTTCTTAGGAAAACTAATGATTACAGCCTTACAGACAAGTACAGTAGGTGAAATCTGTGCAAAACCAGAAAATTAAGATAATTTGGGGACTTCACAAAGCATTGTTCAAATTTATAGGGATCTCAAGTGATAACCAGTTGGTAGTTATCAGTTGCTCTTATAACAAATTTGTACACATTTGAAACTTTAAAGCAACATGATTTTATTATGTTATAATTCTGTATTTTAGATTCTCCAAATCAATCTTACTAAATGGGCTAAAATTAAGACCATAGCACGTCTATATTATTTTCTGGAGTATCCAGCAGAGAATTCATCTTTTACTTTTTTCATTTAATGGAATCCATAGGCTTTCATTTTCTCCACCTTCAGAATCAGCGAGTATGAATGGATTTCTTATTATACAATGTGAGCTGGGCAAAATTTCTTGCCCTCACTCTCTTCCTTCTATTTAAAAACACAATAATATTGGGCACATATGATTATCATAGAATAATCTCTTCTATCATCAGTTGATTAGAAAACTGTAAATTGGCACATTTGCTTGTTGTAGGGGTAGGTGGGCACCTTTGTGGAGGATCGTGTTGTACTTTGTTCTATTGTCACATTATTCTACTCTGGACTTCTAGCCTTGTTATGCTTTTAAAAATCCAATCTTGACATTTTAAATTATTTTTTAATAATTATCCAATGAATGCATAATTATAGCTAATATGGTCAAATATTATTTTTTGGTACTATGCAAATAACCAGGCCAAATTCAATAACAATCTTGCTTTTTGAACATGAATAAACTTCCTTTGACATTTGTCTTTGAAGGGAGTTCTTAGAAAATTATCCTAGAGAAATTTTGTTCCAATGGTATCAGTTATCAGATTGTAGACCTTTGCATTCTGAGCTACTTTGATATCATATTCATACTGAGATATCTTGTACCCTATATAAACTGCAGGTAGTTGATGGGTATGTAAATTGTTTCTTGCCTGGTGGAGATTCAACTGTCTTTATAGCTTCTATGTAAAATTAATTTTTTACCTACAAACACATTGAATGTTCTTCCTTCCCTTGCCCAAATTACTAATACCTTAAAATAATTATAACAATAACAATAAAATAATATTAGTAATTATAATAATAATTTTCTTTTTCCCTTAATATGTGTTTAAAATTCTTCAAGCTAGTTTCTCCATTCCTACTTTCTCAATATTACCAAGATATAACTCTTGCCTTCCCGTGTGTGTCTTGTGACTCTGGATCGCCACGAGAATGACCTGTTTCTCTAGGATCTGAAGATGGTAAACTGATGCTAAGCTACCTGATACAAACCTTGAAAGGAAGAGCACTGCAACAGACCATCATTAGGTCAGAATTCTTCCTGAAAAAATTGCCCTCTGGACCATTAAGGAAGTTCAGTTAAATACTCATGCCATGCAAACAAGTGGTAATGAAGACAGTGTTCAGTATCAATCAGTGTATCAATTTCCTGCCAGGAGACTCAAGCTTCAAGAATTCAAACAGGAATGTTCTATAACTGCTAATGACCTCCGGTAATCCATTAGACTGGTTCATTTCAGTTTAAATCCCAGATTTTATTTCAATATAGTTATTCATAGCAATCTTTCTCTTTTTCATATTAAGCAATATTTCTCTAGTTTCATATCTTTTTTTAGGATGTACAGTATATACAAAAATAAACCTTTGTCATAACTAAGATTCTCATACAATGGTTGGTTCTACCAATTTACAGGGGGAAAAAAAAAAAAAACACCAAGAATTCTCCTGAGACTGTTTCTTACATACTTCTTTGCCTCATTCAGAAGGTTAATGGTCAATTTCAGTTGCTTAGCAATGAACAACATTTGTCTTAACAGAAAGGGGAACTGACAATGCTGTTAGCTTGATTCCAGCAAGAGTCACAAATGACTTACTTGTTTACCTGCTGCTGTGAATACCCAGAATAGCTTCCTCTCAGATACTCCTCATTAATGAGTCTCCTGTCCATGATGATAGCCTGAATCAAATTACCTCCCTAAATGCCTGCTGCACTTTCTCTTTCACACTCAACACCTTATCATGGACTTTTTCCACCAATATAATCATAAATATGATCACAGAAACCTTATCTAACACTAGATTGATTCTTATTTTACCTTTTGAGTATGTTAAATAGTACCATGATTTAATCATAAGAGAGTATTATCTCCTTTGATCCAGTGAATATTTTTCAGAACAAAGACATTAAGTAACTCTCTGAATGTTGTAGAATTTATAACTGCATTGCTAGGTTCCATGGTATATGCTCTAAGTATTTATGCCAACAAACAGCTTGTTCTTCAATCACTATTGTGTTTACCTTTCTTAAGGTGGAGCAATGCATCTGCCATATGCAATTAGCTCACTGCTCACCGAAGATGTCACATGTGGGCAATGACCACCACTGTTGTGCTGTCCAATCAGCCCACCAGGATCACTAACTAAGCCCAAATAAGAAATTAAAGGGCCAAAGTTTAAGAAAAGGAAGATGCATTATTTGTAAAGAAGAAAAGGAAGAGGAAGAGATAGGTTAGCTGACCATGATGAGAAGTTACAGAGTAGAGGGTTCAGAAAAATAGGGGCCTGGGCACCGTTTGCTCCCATTTGCTCTCACAGGAGGATGAACTGGCTCTTCCCTCCACCTTGAACTTGCCATAATGGATTGGGTTCAGGCTCCTCTCCATAACAGTATTTCTTCCAGTTGTCTACATGTAGTTTCTACTTGTGTACTTGTCCTTGGGCTACCTTTAAAGTCTTTGGGGTGGGTGGTAAGTTGGCAAAGAGTTACCTTATTCATGACTAGAAAGGTAGTAAGGTGGTATGTGGACATCTGCTATACTCTGTAATGACCCTCGTGTGAATAAGATCATGACTCTAAAATGAATACATGTGTGGGCACATGTTTGTGGTAGATCACTAGTGTGAGTATGTGCTACACTACTCATACCCCCTTTGCTCTATAATTTGTTGGAGTTGGGTACAATTTATCATTTCTGCACCTGGCTTTCTACGTTCAATGTGTCAGCCACTTTTTTTTTTTTTTTTTCTGGTCACTTGGTTCAAAGCTCTAAGTCATTTAATGTCTTTATCTGCTTTTCTCTCCTTTTTTATCACTGTCACTGACCTGGTTCCCAAGAGCGTGTCTACTTTGTTTTTTAATTCTTAGTCAGGATTAGCAGAAGACCTGATTTTTTCTATAGATCCCTGTCCCTACAAAATGAGAATAGTTCTTTCTCTAAAGTCCTTTATGACAGTATTTATTTTTTAACTTTTACTTTCTAAATGTATTTTGCAGATCTTTTTTATCTTACAAGTCTTATACTCATATTTTAAAATCATATTTGAATATTATGAACATTTTCTCCAGAGCTTGAATGGCCTAATTTAGTTACCTATTCCAAACCAAACCAAGTCCCCACCACACTGGACAGTCACTGTAACACTTGGCTATCTCCCAGTGACAATGAGAGTGAGCTCCGGGGACAGAGAATATGTGAAGTGAGGCAATTCCTGTGGAGAAGTCAACAGTGTGTACAGATGAAAATCATCTTGTCATGGTCTTTTTTTTTTTTTGCCTTATCTCTTGGAGGTTAACTACTTAGTTAACATCTATCTTAATTTTAAGACAAAAACTTGAGTTTACTCTTTTATAAGCATCAAAATGATTTAGGGCAATTGGACTGACAGCAAAGTCAAATTCTTTATAATTCTAACTTAAACTTCTTACACAGTTTTTACCAATTTTCCATTAAGCCCTGCCATTTATTACTCATTTCAATCTCACAAGAATTTTTTTTTAATCTCAAAAAGACAAAAAAATGTAGTCAGGAGTAGTGGTGCAGGCCTATAATCCCAGCACTCGGGAGACTGAGGCAGGAGGATTGCTGTGAGTTTGAGACCAGCCTGAGCTACAAAGTGAGCTTAAGGCCAGCCTGAACTGCATTGTGAGACCTTGTCTCAAAAAGACAAAAAAAAAGAAAAGAATTTTTTTTCTGAAAATCTGATGGCTTTAATGTACACAATTTTATAAGTTAAATACTGATGTACAGATATATGTACATATGTAAAACAGTTCAATCTTATTCCTGGTATGGTGACTACCCTTCCTTCTCTATGTCATAGTTGTAATTATAAGAAGAAAATTGATAATTCATATGTAAATATTTTGAAAAATAAATTTAATGCACTGTTTTAAAGATTAGTACAGATTGATGCAAATAAAAATGAGCTAAAAGTAAGTTAATCTATATCTAGGTATCTTCACAGGGACAGGTAACATTACAAAGACTTCCAAAATTTAAATAATATTTATCATATCAGTTGAGCTCCAAATTTTCTGAATAAGGAGATTATGGAGCCAGAGGAAAGAGATCAAAGTTCTATAGTATGCCTGGAGAGAGTCACATGGAGAGAAAACTTTCTCTCAAGAGAGCAAACTGGTTAAGCATTGGCGGTGACTCATCCACATGGATGACACAGACAAAGGATCTACAGAATAAGGTACAGGACTACAAGATAAACCCTGAGGGGACCTCACTGACCACATAAGAAACACAAAGTACATGTGTTGGTATATAAGTCTTGCTCTATCTTGGTCTTAACCATCCAGCAGAAAAGTATAAAAATGAAGTACACATTGTGGGGCCATAATATTAAATTGAGTTGTAAATGGCTATGGTTGACAACTTCTTCGGATAACTCACTATTGTTTTGGAATGCTGGACTGTGTTGGATTGTGTTGTTGAGTTCAGGCACCTAAGTTCGTTGAATGACAATGGAGTGCCCATCTTTGACATGTGTAGACAACGGAAGGGGTATAGAAAGGAAGAATCATGATGTGTGTGTATGGATAGTACAGTTGGGATAGATAACGCTGTGCTTCTACATAATTCTATGAGAGGCAAGATTTGCACTAATGGTGGATGGACAGGATATTATGTCAGCTTCTAGTACTATGGACAACCATTAGGAAAATATCAAGGTAGAAAGTATTAATTATTGAATCTTTGATGTAATTCAGGTATAAAACATAAGATACGCAAAGAGCTACACTCTATTTACTGATAAGAGACACACAATATAATAATGTCTGTAAGTATAATATCATGTATGCACCTTCTATGATACCAAAACATTATGAAAACAGTTTGCAATGTATTAATTTATCAAATCCATCTTGTCAAGGTACCTTA
The DNA here is from genome assembly GCA_004027165.1 of Ctenomys sociabilis. Classification (NCBI taxonomy): domain Eukaryota; kingdom Metazoa; phylum Chordata; class Mammalia; order Rodentia; family Ctenomyidae; genus Ctenomys; species Ctenomys sociabilis. The sequence goes on along the minus strand of PVKA01002002.1, from coordinate 93,373 downwards.
AAACTGTCTCACTGATATTTGTACTTCAATAAAACAAAAATTTTTAAAAAATTAAAAAATAAATAAATAATATTTATCATAACTAATCAATCATGTACTTACCTTACATAAAGAAAAATGGCTCTTCATCTTAATTCATTCCAACACTACAGTTGTTAGCTTCTTTTATTTTTTATTTCTAAAAATCAGGTTTTAGTGCCAGCCAAATCGCTCAGGGGATTAAAGAGCCTGCAAGCAGGCACAGGGGTTCGGGGTTCCATCACCCTGGCCTGCCATACTGGCCCCACCCCAGGGCTCGCTGAGATGGCAAATGAGATTGGGCATGGTGGCACATCCCTGAAATCCCAGTTCTTGGTAGGCTGTAAACAGGAAAATCACTGCAAGTCCAATCTAGTAGTGAGACCCTGAACACCTTGTAGGCCCTTCCCTAAAATATAGAAAAATAAGAACAACAACAAAAAAATAATAATAATAAGTTAAAATCAGGTTTTAATGCTTTGTATTGATTTTAAAACTCAAGTCAAAATTTGCCATGGGAAAGCATTTACTTCTCTCCCTGCACATTGCAAACTCTTAAGAGTTAGCATCTCTCAGTGAACCCACATGATTTTTACTGAGTACTTGGTATTTTTGTTACGAATAATAATTTTTTAAGCTCAGTCAAAATGCATTATACTGCTTGTTTACTTTTACTTTTCATTGGAATCAATAACTTCCTTTCCTCTTTTTATATTTCCTTGGCCCTTGTACTAAAATGGTAACAACACTTCATAATGTAGTTGACTACAGCATCCAATAGGTTTGCACTGTTTTTTGACTGTTGTTTTTACAACCATTTATCCTACTGCTTCTCAATAGACTGCTTGTCCTCTAGGCCTGTTACTGATAAAGGGGAAATGAAACTCCTGACCCGAAAGGTACCTGGGATCGGTTTGTGTTTTTTTAAAACTGAAGAATAAATTTTAGGAATAAATGGAGGTTAAGAGTAGAAAAATTTCTTGGGGGAAAGAAAGCTTCTGTGTGAGAGAGGGACAGAAAGGGAAGCCCGATCGGGTTGTCCCAGGAAGCTGTCTCTTCCAGGGCCTTTTATAAGAGTAAAACCATATGATGAGGTGAGTCTAACATGGAGAACATGGGAACTTGCTTAGATGGGACAAAACTATGGTCAACCAATGAGATTCCAAGCACCATTGCTCAGGTAAAATTAATTAAATCCAGCACCAAATGGACAAGTGAGTAACATAGCAAGCTGGCATGGATATGGGACAAACTGTTGGGACTGGGTTAGTGACTCATGTGGGCTCTTTTGAGATGCTTGATACCTATTTAGAATATCAATCCCTGCCAGGGAGATGGCTCAGTGGGATAAGCACTTTCCTGGCAAGCACAAGGGCCTGAGTTCAATCCCTGGTTCCACCAAAAACAAACAAAAAACAATTTATATTTGAGCCGGGCGTGGTGGCACATCCTGTAATCCCAGCACTCAGGAGGCTGAGGCAGGAGGATTATTGTGAGTTCGAGACCAGCCTGAGCTACAAAGTGAGCTTAAGGCCAGCCTGAACTGCATAGTGAGACCCTGTCTCAAAAGACAAAAAAAAAAAAAAAAAAAAAAAAAAAAAAAAAAAAAAAAAAAAAAAAAAAAAAAAAAAAAAAAAAAAATAGAATATCAATCCCTGATGTCCATCCTTAGGGAAGTATGTGTCTATATTTGTTTACTCTTTTATCTTGAGGTCTGGCCCACAGAGGAGGGTGTGTCTCTTCAAAAGTTGCAAAGTCACCTTGTCTTCCCTTTTGTCTCCTTGAGAGCCTGGCCCTGACTGCCTATAATATTGTTATCTATTTAGCTGCCTACAACACTATAATAGAATTACCTTGGGATTATTTACTTTTTATTACTTGGAAATCTCACTTATTTTCCTTCTGCATTTTATTTATTTATTTAGTAGTACCAGAGATCAAACTCAGAACCTTGCTCATGCCAGGCAGGCACTTAGGCCACTGGGCTATCTCCCCAGCCCACTCCTTCTATGTTAGGTCCCTTATTTCCCAGTGTGCATGTTTTCCTATGTCTTTCTACATTTCTTCAGTTACTTATACTGGATGATTCCACAATAAATTTTTACATTTCATGAATTGAAAATCTTGTGCTTTTCACATACCCTTTGTACATAATTGCATACACCCTGCAGCATATACCACAGTGACTACACTCCACTCACACCACTGCAAGTGCACACCGCACTTACCCACGCACGCCACTCAGCACAATCACATATCACACTACACATGGGGGAATTGAACTCCCAACTGAAAGATACCGGGGACAAGACTATGTTCTCTAAAACCAAAGAATGAATTTTAGGAACAATGGAAGTTAAGAGTAGAATATATTTGTTGGAGGAAAAAAAAAAACTGTCCAAGAGAGGGATAGAAGGGACCCCAAGTAAATTGCCAGGGAATCTGCAAATTTTTAGAGAGCAAAACCGTGAGGTGAGGTGGGTCTAATGTGGAGAACATAGGAACTGGCACAAAATGGGCCAAAACTGTGGCAAACCAATAAGATTACAAACACAATTTCTCAGGTAAAATTTATTAAATCTAGGCTCAAATGCGGAAGGGAGTCATGTAACAAGGGGGCATGAATGTAGAACAGAGGTTTTTCCTGTAAGGCATTGGATAGTCTCTTCCTGGCTTTCTCAATGTGATAAACATCTATTTAGAAGATCAGTCCCTGGTGTTTATCTTTAGAGAGGTATGTATTTGTTTGATCTTTTGTCTGGAGGTCTGGCCCACGGAGGGAGTGGCTGTCTGTCCCACAGTTACAGGGTATCTTGTCTTCACACTGGCTCCTTCTGAGGGCCTCCCCCTCTCTGCCTATATTTCTGTCTGACTCAGCCACCTACAACACCACTGCATTTCTGACCGTCTTTCCACAAGCAGACAGCAACAGTTTCATTGCCTTCCAGGGACCTCAGTCTGCAAACCTTGGAAGTGTTTGAAACTGAACAATAATAAATTGATAATGGACACAAATAAAGGAGAACTTCAGTTTTGGGGGCATTTCATATTTACATATTTCTTCATTGCTTTCTTATTTCAGTATTTGTGATATAAATGCAATGGCATTCTGACTTGGGAATCTCATTGTGGGTTGGTTTCCCCTTTATCTAGCAGAAAGCATTCTTTATACATTATTAAGTCACAGTTATTATCTAGTGACTTCCTGGGAAGGAGTCTCTTTGTACCTTGCTAAGTATTCCTATTATGATTTGAATACCTATTTTTTTTGTTCGTTTGTTATACTTTGTTTACATTCACTGTGCTAGGAAATGAATGGTCTTTCCAATCCAGAAATATATTTCATGTAATTCTAGGAATTTCCAATTTTATTTATTTAGTAATTTTCTCTTTTTTATACTATTTCCTTTTCTGGATTATCCATTACACAGAAATTGAGCATCCTGAATTTATTTTCTTGCTTTTCTGCTTCTCCATGACATTGCAGTGCACTGCAGTGATCTGGTTCTACTTTCTAGGATGTCTCCTCTACAGCCTGTGCACCCAAATGCCTTTCACCAAAAGCAAGGGTCCATGAATTTAGAGATTGGACTTGTTTTGTGCACTGACATTTTCCAATTTCTGAGAACACTCTATGCTACAATTAATATTCAATAAGTATTTCTGAGTAGCTGTTGAGTAAATATTGGACACTACGCTTGTTTTTTTTTACTTTCCTTTCCGAGTATTTCTTGCTTTACTTTCAGCATCTTTCTTTTATAATATTTTTACTTTTATTATTTGGGAACATTATCGTTTATTTCTTTGCACCATAAAAATTATTTTGAGGTCCCTGTGCCCAATATTGAGCACTTCATCCATGAAGCTTTCAAAACTTTTTTCCTTTCACTCTTATTTTATGTTTCCTTAAATAACTGGTAAATCAAGTCTGGCCAATAAAGCTTATTAGGAACTTTGTAGGAATGGAAGGGGTTATGAGCAGCTAGAACTCACTCAAGGATTTATTCTTATTTATTCTTAAATATTTATTAATAAGTAATTTATTTATTCTCATTTATTTTTATGTTAATGAGTTCAGAATCCTGTATGAAAAGGAGAGCAATATTACTCTAGGAAAAAAAAAAAAGACACAAAATTGAAGTCTGTTATGTGATTCATCCTTCCTTAATTTAACTTTAATAATACCTTTTACAGGGTTGGTTTTAGTAATAATACAATTTTATTGACAATGTTAGTTTTATTAATAATTGCATGTGTCCTTTGTATAGATATCCTAATCAAGGAAAATTATTTAGACTAATTTCAAGCAAAATTCTCAGCTTAAGACTTAATTATCCTAAAATTATTTAAAAATTTGTGAACATGCAGTAAAATTCAGCAAAAATCAAAAAGCATAAAGTTTTACAGATTTGATTCTAGTGTTAATAGAAATTGGGAGCGCTGGTAGGCAGCAGCTGCGCGGGGCGGGGGCGGCGAGCGGAGGACCAAGAAGCCTCCCCGGCCCTCGCCCGGCCCGCCCAGTCCGCCCCGCCCAGTCCTACCCGCCCAACCACGCCATGCCTGCCACGCCCCGCCCCATGCGCGCTCCTCCTCTTCCAAGCCCAGCACCCCCCAGCCGGAAAGAGCGGAAGAAAGAAGTGGTGGAGGAAGAGGAAGGAAACTGCTGAGGATGGAGAGGAGGATGAAGGCGATGAAGATGAGGAAGATGAAGGGCCTGCGCAGAAGACAGCTGCCGAAGAGGAGGATGAAGCAGATCCAAAGCAGTGGAAGACAGAAAATGGGGCATCGGCATGAGCCCCCACTCTCAGGCTGGGGTTGGGAGGTCCCTCGGGGCCTAGAGGTGGGGGTGGGAGCAGACCAGTAGCCACCTGTCACCTGGCTCCTTGCTCTGGGTCCTGCTCTGGAGCGGCCATCCTCTTTTATTCCCAGCCTTCTCATTTCTGCCTCTCCAGACACTGCCCTGCCCTGCCCTCACTCTGCCATCCATCCACTCTTGAGCTCCCCAGCTGGTCCCATCTTCCCACCTTCCCTTACTCTCTTTTCCCCTCTCCCACTCAGCCCACCGAGCCTCTCCCCTCTGCCCCCTGCATGCTCCAGCCTCACATTCTGTCCATCCATCTCCTGCCTGATCCCTGGGTCTCCCTCAGATCCCACTCTTCTCAGACAGCGCCCGGCCGGGTAGGGCCCGAGTTAGGGCTGAGCCCTGCAGCTGCCCTCTCCCCTCCCCTTTTTGTATAATTTAATACAGAAATCTTCATGCTTCTCCAAAAAAAAAAAAAAGAGAGAGAGAGAAATTGGGTGATCAGGTAATCTAATGGTGCTATTAAGGCAATAGATGATGTAGGTATGATACATATTAAAAGCCAAAGATTTAGATACTGATTTTAGTGATACAGGGAGAAAAACTGATCTCGGGTGGGTGGCCTCCAAATGATACAGGGAACCTCCAAATGACCAGGAAAAATGATCTCCTGACCTAACCTGGACGAGTTCCTGTTCTTTAAAATCAAAGAATGAATTTTAGGAACAAACCGAGTTTATGAGCAGAATATATTTATTGTGGGAAAGAAAGGTCCTGTCCAAAAGAGGGACAGGAGTGGGGCCTGAGCAGGTAGTTCCCCAGGAAGTTGTCTCTTCAGGGACTTTTATAGTGTAAAACCATGCAGGGCCAAGTTTGAGAGAATGGGAATGCGCTTAGGTGGATGTGGGGTGGGACAATACTATGATAAACCAATGGTATTACAAGCACCATTGCTCAGGTAAAGTTAATTAGCCCAGGACCAAATGGGGAAGTGAGTCATGGAGTAAGGGGGCATGAATATGGGACAGGGTCTCTTCCTGTTGTAGGCTGAGTTAGTGCCTAGCTTGGGCTCTTTCAAGGTGATTGATACCTATTTAGAATATCAATCCCAGTGCTAATCTTCAGCGAGGTTAGCATTTATTTGGCCTTTAGGTCTGGCTCACTGCAGAAGCATCTGTCCCTCCCATAGCTGTAAGGTATCTTGTCTTCTCTGTTATCTCCTTCCAGGGACTGGCCCTGTCTGACTGCCTACAATATTTCTATGTAACTCAGGCTGCTTAGAACATTAGACACAGATAAGTTATGGGCATCAGGTTTGATTCCCAGGCCTCGCCATCTGCTGCGACTTACCCGCCCATCATTCCCGTTTGCCACTCACCAGAAGTCCTGGACTGGTATGGATACTACTCCTTAAACCTCAAAAATGTGAGCTAAAAAAATTCTACTCTGTTTAAAGATAGTTCCTTCAGGCAGATCACTGCAGTAATGCAAAGAGGAGTAGTGCATTTTTTTGGGTCAGGTAAGACAACATATTGACATCTGGTTATTAGAGCGTGTACAAGCCGGGCGTGGTGGTGCACGCCTGTAATCCCAGCACTCGGGAGGCTGAGGCAGGAGGATTATTGTGAGTTCGAGACCAGCCTGAGCTACAAAGTGAGCTTAAGGCCAGCCTGAACTGCATAATGAGACCCTGTCTTGAAAAGACAAAATAGAGTGTGTACATCTGTGGATCACCATCACTCAGCCTACTGACTTTTTAGTCTGAATTAAAATCAGCTAAAGTAGGCAGGATCATGTATAAACTAAATTATCTAGATACCATTCTACCTAAGTTTGTAATTTTTAGTAGCTAACAATGAGTGATACAGACCAGCTATTTAGGGAAGATGGCTTGATAAAATTTTCACTTCTACTCATTCTTAGAACTTTGTACCCACAATCTCAAGACTAGTGTTAAGAGAAATACATCATGGATCCAAGCTTAAATATGATATGGTTTCTTTTAGAAGAGATATAAATAAAGAAGAAAGTAAAAAGACAGTAGGGTTAGGGTGATAGATGTTTACAATGGCGAAGGGGCCCAAGGAATGCATGGAGCAGGAGAATGGGAGGAGAGGAAATAAAATAATTAAAATGTGTTACATGCAAAATAACTCCACAAAAGGATTATGATCCTTAAGGTGCAATGAGAGAAGTGTGTTGAGTAATTTTTCTGTAGTTAGTACAGTATTGTTACTCAGTTGTTTGTTTCTTACAACTGTAATGTTATATGTCAGGCTCAGTAGTAGATGCAGAATATGAAGGTATATAAGGTATATTAATTATTCAAGATAAATTTGAAACGATGAAGAAAAAATTTCTATAAGCAAATATTGCATTACACTATACTTGACACTCCCATTATGAACAAAATCAATTTTTAGTTTTACTTTCCTTTTTTTTATCTTTCATCTTTAATAACTCCTTATTGTTCTTTGATACTTTTATTTAAGTGTTGTATATTGTCTATTATCATTACATGAACGTAACATTATTAAATGACAGTAACTATGTTACATTAAATTCATCTCCACCTCCTATTTGAATATTCACTGGCTAAACACTTGAGTTATTGCATCTAACTCTCATTGTGGGTCATCATTGTTGCTCTAGAGATAGGAGCACTGGTGGAGTCAAATATCTAGGGCATGTTAAGAAAGTAGGAGAACCCCTACAGGGAGAGTTAACAGCTTATGCACACCACACTCTTACAGCCCATCCGATGACCAATGACCATTGTGCTGTGAACAAATGTGCATTTGGCTGACCTGTGGAACACCTGCCCCAGTTCCAGTTGCCCTGCTCACTGTGTGATGCTTTAATCTCTTTACAGATTAATTATTGCAGTTTCTTAAATGTTTTATCCTCAAGGCAAGCTCTGAGGATAATGCAGATTTTTACCAAGTCAACTATTACACTGAACTATATAAAAGAAGCATAAAACTAACCTTCCCATTTGTAACCAGTAAGTCAGAAAGCAGCCTTCTCTGTGATGATTATTAGATTTATTTGACTACAAAAGCAGAAAGTTATTGTATCTCACTAAAACAAAACAAGGATTATTAGAAAGGAGATTTGACACACATAACCTGTTGGATACTAGAAAATTAGACCTAAAATTATTGAAACTATGACATCGCTGAATATCCAGTAAATAGATTCAAAACACTTTCCTAGTGAAATGACTATAGTCCATGATATACTCTGGGGATAAGTGTGGATCCAACCATTTTCAGTCACGTTGCCATTCTACCTACTATCCATTTTCCAGAATTAATAATATATATTAGCATAGCTTAGGAAATGTGTCATGGGTTAGTGGAGATGGGATTGTGGGGAAAGTAAACTTATTTTGAGTGAAATTGGTTGTGGTAAATATAAATATATCCTTGACAGAGAAAAATTATTAAATATACACTATGGAAAACATAGACTTCTACTTTCAGAATTACATTCTACTTAGACAAAAAGATTCAATTGTCTTTTAAGAGCAAGTGAGGTAGGGCTGGGTGTGGGTATGGTTCAGGGGAATAAGTGCTTCCCTGGCAAGCACAGGGGCCTGGGTTCAATTCCCAGTTCCACTAAAAAAAAAAGAAAAAAAAAGTGAGGTACAATTAAATATACAATATTTATTTTTAAAATGTCTTTAAACAACTTCCTTTGATCTTAAGGACACTGAGCAAAAGAAAAAGTGAAAAGCTTCCATATATATACGAGTAATCACAGGACTTTCAGTCAATTAATGGAACTTTAGGAAGCTACTTTGAAAAGGCATGAGACAACTAGCCATCACAAAGGGAGACAGATAGCCAAAAACAGAAAGGAAGCAACCATTTGCTTAACTGGAAAACAAGAGAGTGGATTCTATATCACTGAAGAGAAATACTGAACTGTAGAGCAGTACAGACTGATGGTGGGCTAGGACAAGACTGAGAATCTCCCAAGGATATAACCAGAGACATCTTACCACTCTCCAGGCTTTTCTTCAGAGAGCCAAAGTTCATAAAAATGACAAGGAAAAGCACTGAGAAACTTATCAGGGAGGGTGGCCACCTAAATCCTTTCTCAAGCAAAGCCTATCTGCAGGGGAAGCCAGAGTGAGGAAACACATGTTAAGTTCCCTCTCAGTTAAACAAGAGACCTTACTCAACCCTATATCGTGTCTGTGTTGATTTGCTATAGCTTTTACAACAAATGACCAGAGGCTGGGTGGCTTCAACAATGGAAAATGTATTTTCAACATAAATGTAGTTCTGGAAGGTAAGAGTCCGAGGTCAAGGTGTCTGTGGCTTGGGTTTTTCTTTCAGGCCTTTTCTTGGCTGCTAGATGACTGCCTTCTTGCTGTGCCCTCACAGACATTTTCTCTTTGAGTTTGTGCCCCTGGTGTCTCTCTCTGTGTTCCAATTTCTTCTTGTTATAAGGACATTCAGCCAGGCTGGAGTGTAGCCCACTCTAATGGCATCATTTTAACTTAGTAAGTCTTCAGAGCCTTGTATGAAATCAATTCCCATTCTAAAATGTAATACTTGGAGTTTCAACCTATGAATCTTACAGTTATATACTTGAGCCCACAACATGGTGTTACCAAAGAAGAAAAACACAAGTGCTGCAATCAACAAACTAGAGCACCTCAAACTCATCTTCTAAGAATGGTGAAGGACATCATTCAACAAAGGGAAAAAACGGGATCCACAGGAACATTTTGTGAATACTATGCTCCCATGAGGCAAGCTCTGCTTCACTCCATAGACAAGAAACTTATTCAGAACCTTAGTTCTCCTCCCCTACATATCTCTGCTGTATTCATAAAACTTTAGCAGAAATAACAGTGGCTTGCAACTTGGAAGTCTTAAAAAAACAGACCTATCTGAGTTAATGGTGTGTTAAGATTAGGGTCTGTCTCTGCAGTTGTATGCAGTTGTTAGGTCCAAGATCGGGCGCGGAAGGAAGGACACCAAGAGCCGAGGCCTTGTGAAAGTTCAGGATTTATTCCAGAGGCTGTGTCGACACAGGGCCACCAGGCAACTAGGCCACAGTGACCCTGAGCCTTTGTTCGCTCAGGATTATATAGTATTTTTGGTGGGCTAAGCGGCAAGCAGAGTGACAGAAGCCAATCGCGTGTGTTAGCTGGGCTTACATTGGAATGGATAGGATGGCTCCTATTGACCTTTACAACAATTGGATGGTGCGGGTTTTTAGGGAGGGTTATTCTTGGAAGGGTCTTGCCGTCCCGGGAATTGTTGGTTTCGGTGGGGTTATCTTAAGAACATCTGCAAGCTGTGGGGCACGTATGGACATCACGCGCTGTAGGGTAGGGCAGTAACCATAGTAACCTTAACAATCTATTGTGACTCAGTAACAGGGTCTGTGTGACTCCTGGAGTCTGTTTGACTTGGACCTTACACAGTCATGGGACAACTTCTGGAATTTGTGATTGATTATTGTGGGTGCATGTTCTGCACCTGCACTGGGGCAGGTAATCTGCATTACAATGTAAGGAGAGGAGAGAGGGTAGCCAGCTGCTTACCCTGCAGCTACTAGCTTTTCTGCCTTTTGCCACTGCCATGCATGGCTGCCCTCTGCCATGTGCACTCTGCCTTGGTGGAACCAGCTGAGTGTGGACTGAAACTTCCTTTAACTGTGAGCTCAATAAACCTTTATTTCCTTCATGTTGGGTATTTGTCCCAGCAACAAGAGAAGAGTGACTGACACATAGTGGAAAGGTAAGTCTAAAACCTTAGAATACATATAAAAATAGTATTCCAGGAATTCATAATTCTCTGGTATTCACAGCACCATACAACACAGCACAAAGTTAGACTAAATTAGCATAATTTCTTGCTTGGGAGGCTGATTATCTCAGTACAAATGGCCCAATAAAACATGTGCAGCTTTCAAAAAAATATGATGAGGAAGAACAAAGTGCAAGAAGAAATAAAAAGAAAAAGCAATTATCAGAAACAGAGATATATTACACATATATTGGAAACATCAAACTGGAATTTTAAATAACTATAAAAACTATCATAAAATATAGCCAAACCTGCTATGCTAGATATGTTAACTCAAATAAAAGGTGAAACCTGCAAGAAATAAACAGAAATACTAGAAAATTGTGTGTGTGTGTGTGTGTGTGTGTGTGTGTGTGTGTGTAGGAAGGGAAAAAGAGACAGAGACATTAAAAATTCATTTGCTGGGCTCATTAGTATAACTACATACCCATCAAAAGAATTAATTACCTAGATTAGGACAGAATAAATTAAACAAAATAAAGTATAAAGTGGAAAACAACAATAAAAACAACCTACATGATCTGTGGTATAGCAAGTGTAGTTAAACAACAAGAGTAAAAAGAGGGCCGGCCAGATAGTTCAGCAGAGTAAAGTACCTGCTTAGGCAAGTACAATGAACTGGGCTTCCATCCCTATGCCATGCCGGCCCCACCGCGGTGCACACTGAGAAATCCACTGAGACTGGGCATAGCAGTGTGCGTCTGCGAGTCTGATCTGTGTAGTGAGACTCTATAGATCCTGCACTAAATACATTAAAAAAAGACAGTGAGAAAGCAATGGAAGGAATGCTTCGGGAAGCAATCACTGTAACATTTTCAAAAGCAGTCATATACACAGAACTTCAGATTCAAGAGGTCAAGAAACATCAAAGGGGAACACAAGGTGAGTACCAACACACAAACAATTGGCATATCACTGGAAACTGCAAAAAATAGACACAACAAAAAATATTGAAAGCAGCTGAGGGAGGCTAAGGTGGGACTCTGAGTTCTTTATATTAGAAGGGAAAATAAGAATTAGAAGCTATGTGATCAAGAGAAAAGCGAGACTTTTAATGTTAAAAAGAGAACAAAAATAACTAACTTTCAACCTTTCTACATGCAGAAAAATTGTATTTCAAAGTTTGAGAAGAAAATAGAGATTTTTTTTCAGACAAATGAAATCTAATTTCATTGCCAGAGTAATTTTAGAGTATAGTTCACCTTAAAGATACCTTGAAGGAGTTGTTTAGAGTAAGGTCCCTAGTTCAAATTCTCAAATATAAATGATGATCTGATAGATTTTGATGGATAAAAGTGCCTCTGTGGGAATTTTAGACAGAGGAAAGATATTGTTAAAGCCTGCTGAAGATGAAGATCACGAAGACCTGCTGAGAAGGGAGGCTGAACCTCAGTGTCAGCCTCCTGGAATATGGTCTCAGCTACAGAGTGATAGCAGCTTCATCCTCTGTGTCCATCACTCTGGCTCCCATTGGCTGAAGTCTAGTGACTAGTCCAACTGACCCCTAGACCTAGAAGGACCCTGACTCCTAGCCTCAGTAACAGGTCCTCTGGCATGGTATTGATCACAGAAGTCAGATCTGTACATTTCCCAATACATCCCACAACTGTGGACCTAATCTTGGATTCTGAAATAATCCTATTATCTTGTCCTAGTCTCATTGCAATGCTGATGTAGAGTAAGTCCTGGGGACCCTTTAGGAGATATGCGTGTCCATATCCCTGATCAAAAGTCCATTAACTTCAATCCTGAAGTAAACCTGAGATGTAGCTGCAACCTTGCTCTTAGTCCTGTCCCCCAGGAACTCTGTGGGAGACATGATAGCCCCGGAGCCTCCATTGTCTTATGGAAATAGGTTTCTCTTCCTGCAAAGCTGCCACATCACAACTTCCTGCCGCATACTCCCCCAGCGGATCACATGAATGCCTCTAGCCTATAAGATTGCCTTAGTACGCCCGCATCACCGGTGATGCTGACTTCCTCTCCCCCTGCTATAAAAGCCATTTTGCTTCCTTGAATAAATGAGACTTGATCAGAATCCTGTCTTGTCTCCATTTCTCACATCTCCAGTTCTTTGTCCCCTCCTTCATTCCCAGCTCCTCTCCCAGGTGACCCTCATTGACTGACCCGCTGGACAGGACAAGGGGCACCCAACGTGTGGGGCTCCTGTACGGAGGATTCAGTGACGGAACCATCTGAGTGAGCGCGCAAGAGTGAAAGTAAAAGAGACCCACGCCGCACTTGCCTGCTGTGATGTCTGAACCTCGGTGAGTGGACGGAACCCTTTTTTCTCCTTCCCTCAGACAATGGGACAGGTATTAAGTGAACATGAGATTTTCATAGACAGTTTAAGCAAAGCATTAAAGGCATGAGGAATCAAGGTTGAAGCAAAACAATTATGTGAATATTTTCACACATAAAGTGTGCCCTTGGTTCCCCTTGGAGGGAACGATCAACTCTAGAAGATGGCGGCGGGTGGGAGACGCCCTACAAGATTACTATAGGGTCTTTGGACTGGAAAAGGTTCCTGTAACTGCCTTTTCCTATTGGAATCTTATTAATGAGATTCGCCAGCAAAGGCACTGGGATCCCTGGATAAAGCAGGTTGTTTACGCCGGTTCCCTCCCAGGCGGATTCTGACTCTCTCCTCTGAGGAGGAGGAGGAGGAGGACCCAGAGGAGTAGACTGCTCTTGCTCCTCCTGACAAAGAGGCTGTGACTTCCCAGCCGCTCACTGCCCCCAAGGTTCCCAGCGTGTACCCTGATTTGCCTGCCCTTCAGAATCTGACATCTAATAATGGCGGCACTGAGGAGGAAGCTGTAGATTGGAAAGCCCTGGGCAATGAGGCCACTAAATACCACCTGCTATCACCACAGATTCCATCCTCTCAGAACTTAAAGGAAAAGGGGAGTCTTCTAACATGATTAAGGGGTTAGAAAATAAAGTTAGAGACCTCCGGAAACAGATTCAATTGGAGAAACAGTGTTTTGACCTCGTGCAAGAGCTTGCAGTAATTCTCAGTAAGAGGGCTGACCACGAGGCATCCACCATTTTACTTCCCCCTCCTTCTCAGCCAAATCCTAAGAACAAGATGGCCGCCGACTGGGCGTTTCCTGTAACCAAAACACAAAGGGTGGGAAACGAAGGGGAACAGCCTCAGACTTATCAGAATGCACACACCTTTTGATCTAAAACTGCTGAAAGAGTTAAAGGCTGCTGTTACACAGTATAGCACGATGGCCTCTTATACACTTCACTGTACTGGATTCCATGACTCAAGGATGGCTCACCCCTAAGGATTAGCATATGTTAGCCAAGGCCGCCTTGTCCAGTGGAGATTATTTACTTTGGAAGTCCAAATATCAGGATAATTGTGAGTCCACTGCTAAAAAGAATGCTGAGACCGGCAATGGCTGGACCTATGAGATGCTGGCAGGCACAGGAAATTTCTCCACAACAGAGGCACAATCTAGATATGATGCTGGGCTATTTTCTCAAATCCAGTTGGCAGCAACTAAGGGCCTGGAAGAGATTGCCCTCTCATGGGGAGGCCACCTCCACCTTCACTAAAATAAGACAGGGTCCGGGAGAACCCTTTGCAGATTTTGTTCATCGGCTGCTTCAAGCCACCGAGAAGTTTTGGTAATGTGGAACAAAATTCTGACTTTGTCAGACAAATAGCTTTTGAAAACACTAATGCTGCCTGCCAAGCTGCTATTAGACCATACAAAAAGAAGGCTGATTTGATGGGCTATAGAAGCCTCTGTTCTGATATTGGAGCTGCTTACCAACAGGGTTTTGCTATGGCTTCCGCCCATAAGGATGTACAGTTAAACAAATTTTTATCTCAACAAAAAAAAAATAAATGTTTTAACTGTGGAGAATTTGGTCACTTTGCTAAAAACTGCAAAAAGGGTTCTCTTAAATTGCAAACACTTGGTTTCAAGTGACTGGGCGCTGTCAGAGGGAAGGGCACAAACTGAGATGGGGGGGCATGCTCACATCCTAGGCTGATCCAGTTAGACATCTGCAAGATAGGTTCAGCCGCAGAGGCCGTGGCTACAGGGCCCTAGCTCCTTTAAAGTTTCAGGTAATGTGGGCTCAAGGAAACCTTTTTAACTGCTAAGATCATTAAGCTGATCCAAGCAGCTGGACCAGCACACCTGTGGAGTGAAATCAACCAAAGATAGCCCCAGTGCTAAAGTTCTCCAGGTTTTCTTTGGTGTCATCAGTGCTGTTTATACAGGAAAATCAAAGTTATAATTCTATCCACCCAAATCATTGTTTAAACCACACCAGATTCTTATGTTGCACAATTGGTCATCTTTGCTGAAAATTTTAAAATTGTTAAAACTAAATAGTTGGTTAAAAAATAAAAATTGCTTAAAAGAAAAGCATTTTAATGGCTTTTCAAACGCAAATGTGGGTGGCCTCTAGGTGGGGCAGCTCCAAAGTTGTAAGGCCATTGCTCTAAGGTATTTTAAAAGATTACTTAAATTCCTTTAATTCCTAGTTAAGTTTGATTGCTTCTTTTACTGTCCTAAATTAAAAATATTAAAAATAAGGCTTTGATATTTTACAAAGAAATGTAAAACTTTAAAATAATGTTTAAAAGCCATGGGGTTTAAACAGTTACTTGGTTTTGGCACACCATTTAAATAATAAAAGGCTAATGGTGCCTCCAAAGGCCACTGTATGATCAAAATTCTGTTAAAGCAAAGGGGAGTCAATCCTGCCAATTTCACTTGTCAGTATCTACTATTAAATTTTTATGCTTTTACAGCAATAAAATGACAAACCAGGTAAGAAGAAAAAGGCTAAGAAGGGTCCTTTGGAGAGATATCCATACTGCACAATGGAAGGGACTCAGTCCACAACCAACCTGGGGCAAAGGGTATGCTTGTGTTTTTCCAGAGAATGCTAACCGACCTAATTGGATACCAGAGTGTACCATCAGGCTGTACCATGGAGCCAGATCTAAAGAAGTTAACAGCGACCAGGCTAGATACAGCCCAGGGCCTCTTCAAGGAACTGACCAAATGGAAATATGAGGTCTAAATAGGTGACAAAATATGTAAAAATAATTAAGTTAAATTTTTTCAGTGTTGTCAAAAAATACAAAATATACACATCAATTATAGATGAAAGATTTCATTCTTTCCAAGCTTTTCTAATAAGAGATCTCTAATAATTGATAAATAACAAAATGGGACTAGTCTACTTATAAAATTTCTAAAGCTTGTAATACAATTGCTATACTTTAATTTGGCCAAATATCTGAGTGCACTCTTGATTTTTTTTTTTAAGGGGTTTATGTGTCTGTGTGTTTGTGTCTGTGTCTTTCAATGAACAGCTGTTCCTTTTTTCTTTTTTGATTATTTGTTCCAAATATAATTTGAGATATAGACTTGAAAGCATGCTTTTTCCTAAATTAACAGTCTTAAAGTGATATTAAATTTGTTTATATACATCATAAGTTTTAAGCTAATTAAACAAAAATTCTTTAGAGTGAAAAAAAAATTATTAAGAGAGGAGTCCAGTTAATGAATAAGAGGTGTGGCCAACCTTTTAATTCATTATGAGGAGCTCCCTATAATCTCAATAGTCTCTTAAGAAACAACTTTGAATAACTAGAGATGATTGGTTAAAAGTGTTACACACAAAAAAATATTTAAGTATATCAAAATGTCATCAAGATTGTCTTACCACAATGTTCTATACGGTTTTGATTTCTAAATGTCTATAAAAATGTGTAACTTGTCTGTTATAGTTCTATAGAGACATATCAATGGGTAATTATAAAATGAGCTAATAAAAGGTTAAAAAATGATTATAAAACAAAAAAAAGGGGGAATGGTACCCCACAAGGAGGTCACCTAGAAGTATCTTATTTCATTCTTTATTCATCTTCAATTTTTAAAATTTGGATGCCAGTGGACAATCAACAGCCACTCACAAAGCCCTTAATGCCTCTCGCCTTGATTTGGCTAAATATTGTTGGCTGTGCATGAACTTAGGCACCCCCGTGTCTCTCACTATTCCCTCAAATTCTACCCCACATAGCATTGCAGATCTCAAAAACCAGAATTGTACTGCTGGCCTCCCCTTTAGGGTTCAGCCTATGGCTTTCCAAAACTTCTTCTGTATTCAGGGGGAACACCCACAATTATAGTTTCTCTGTTGATGTTAGATTTGTCACTTTTACCAACTGTAGTCAGATGTCCAATCACAGTGACTCTATTTGCCCCAAGAGGAGACCCGTGTTTATATGTGGGGGAAGTTTAGCCTTCACATTTTTCCCTGCCAACTGGACAGGGCTATGCTTCATGGCTACCCTATTACCTGACATAGATGTCATCCCTGGAGAAGAGCCCGTGCCAATCCCTAGTTTTGATTATGCAGCAGGCGGCACTAAGAGAGCAGTCCAGCACATCCCTTTATTAGTAGGACTAGGAATCACAGCGGCCATGGGAATGTTAGGTCCAAGAAGCCCACCGCGTGAAGAAAGACTCCAAGAGGCGACCTCTCATGCAAAAGCAAGGGGATTTTGTTTTCCATGCATGCAAGGGGCTCCCCAAACGTGCAGGGACTGAGAGCCCCGAGCTGACCGTGGGCTGGGTTTTAAGCCCGAAGACAAAGGGAGGAGGGGTTTTGCAAGCGCGGTTACAGAAGTGAATGGCATTGGTTAATTTAAATGGCTCCTTTTACAATTATTGGTGGGGATACTTATGAAGAAGTTTAGAGTTGAGCTGTGAGGATGTTTTCTAATATGGACAGCAGATGTGTGGTCAGGCGCATTCCACAAATTCCTTTACCTCTTTGTCAGGGTTACCTAAGGGGGAGTATGTGGAAACGCAGGATGGGGGACATAGATCAGACTGCAGCAAGTTAGGATATGTCCTTCTTAAAACCTGCAAGTTGGGACATGTCCCTAGTCCAGGAAATTTCTGTACTGGGGCCATGTAGGTAAAAATCTCTCTTACAGGAACAGGTACAACAGGATTAGGGGTAGCAGTGCACTCCTATACCAAACTATCCAATCAGCTGATTAACGATGTTCAGCCTTTATCTTGTTCCATCCAGGACCTACAAGACAAAGTTGACTCATTGGCAGAGGACTCAACTTTAATGAAACCTCCTCAAGTCCATTACCATAGGCTTGAGATGGCTGATAGGGAGTGCTCTATTTGAGTCCACCCAGCTTATGACGATCTGGGTCTGGAAACCTAGTTCTCCCACCCTTGGTGAGATGGACAGGCTAGCCAGAGATGGGCAATGAAAGGCATGTATGAGACACTGACCACCACCTAAGACAGGAGCTGGGCCACTTGCTGCCCTGCCTTCCCATGGCCGGTAAGGTTTGAGTCGGATCCGTATAGAAAACGCCTCAACCTAAGACAGGCACTGCCCACTCAATCAGCCATCTACAGAAGCCATACATACATATATATATATATATATATATATATATATATATATATATATATATATATATGTAAAGGGGGACCTGTGGGAGGCATGATAGCCCCAGAGCCTCCATTGTCTTATGGAAATAGGTTTCTCTTCCTGCAAAGCTGCCACGTCATGACTTCCTGCCGCATACTCCCCCAGCGGATCATATGCATGCTTCTAGCCTATAAGATTGCTTTAGTATGACCGCGTCATCAGTGACGCTGACTTCCTCTCCCCCTGCTATAAAAGCCGTTTTGCTTCCTTGAATAAATGAGACTTGATCAGAATCCTGTCTTGTCTCCATTTCATGCATCTCCAGTTCTTTGTCCCCTCCTTCATTCCCAGCTCCTCTCCCAGGTGACCCTCATTGACTGAACCGCTGGACGGGACAGAACTCAGATGTGTTCAATGACTTACTTATCAATACATTTTATGACCTTCAGTTCTGTTATGGACTCTAAAACAGTTCTGGCTATGAAATCTGAGGAAATTGTGAGGCTCATTTACAGGCCCCCTTCAACCATGCTCTAGGGCAGTTCATATCACCAAAGGAACTGATGGAAGACACGTAGATGTGAGTCTCCTCCAACCTCACAATCAGAGGTATTTACTGCAGATTCTGAAGCTGTGACCCACCATCACCCTCTTTGACCAATGATCTGAAATCAATCTCTCTGGCTCAAAGAGCTAGTATAATTCACAGCCAACCTCACACCTAGTATTTCCCAGTCAGTGAATGCCACCACAGAAACCAGCAGGATCTAGGAACAAAAGTTCAGCTTAGCTTGATTATGAGCCCTGATAAAATACTGTCCACTCAAAGAATGTAGGAGATGCTAAATTCATCCAAATCTCCAGAAATAATACTGCCAGTTTCAGGCCCAACTTTACATTTATCAATAGATAAGTGGAAAACGCTATCTTTACTTGACTATAAGCTCAGGGAGAGTCCTATAAGTCCAAAGAACAGGCAACAACATTACCTACATATCCTGTCTTTGAAAAGTGGTGTTTCTACTTTCATACACACAGACATTATGCAAGCAAAGATGGGTCAAAATGGATTAAGGAAGAAAACATTTAAGGAAGCAAAGGTCCAGTACAGAAATAAAAAGTGAAGACCTACAAACTTCTTAAAAAAAATTCAAGGTAATTGATGATCAACAACTAAAAGAGAATACATACAACATAACATCGGGAAAACAACACATGAACAAAAATAGAGATTCAATACAAAGATTGAAAGCATTTTAAAAAAATTTATAACTGATAAAGAATGAATGAAATGAAATTGTAATAGAAAACAGGAACAGTAAATTTGACCAAATACAATTGAGAGCTCAAAGAACTCCACTTCAGGAGTATTTATCTAAACAGAGTAAGAAGAATGGAAAGAACAAATCAACAGAAACTATGAGATACGAGCATGCAATGATGTTCTTACTATGGTAATACAAAAAGGTGAAAAAGATAGAAAATCATAGTACTTATTTGAAGAGATAATATCTAAGGATGTCCTAAACACAGAGAGATGTAGAAATCCAGATGCATCAATTCAGAAGTTCTTTAACAAGATCATTCCAAAGAGCACTTAGGAACAAACTGCTAAGAATGAAAGAATCAAGAGATCATTTTTGAGAGGAGCTAGAGGAAAAGTGAGCCATTACATGCAACAGAACTCTTGCATGATCACGGGCAGAATTCTTAGCCGAGATCTCATAAGACACAAAGAAGTGGGATGCTGCACACAGAATGCTTAAAGGAGAACCGTTAACCAACACAGTTCACTGGCAGAACTATTACTGAAAATGCAGCATAGGTTCAGACTTCGTCAGACAAACAGAGCCGAAGGAGTTCATCGTCATGGATAAGCTTATAAAACATGTGGGAGAGAGTTTAGTGGCATGAGCACACAGGAAATTGTGGTGGTTAGATGCAATGGTCAAAAAGGCTGCCGTGGGGCCACCTAGAGAATCAGCCAAGCACGTTTCTGGGTGTGCCCTGCTTCTCCTTGGGGTCCGGGGTTGTGCCTACATATCGTCCTAATGAGCTTGCTCTCTGCCAGTGCTCCCCCACTGCACTTCTCAGCTATGGTGAACTCAGCAACCTCTATGCCCTCTGCCGTGACCTGCTTGCCTTGGAGACAGCTGGCAGAACTATTATTCAAAATAGTTCACTTGTGGAGGGAGCTTTCTAAAATACAAATACAAGAAGCATCTTCTCTTTAAAATGTGAGCACGAGCTGGGCGTGGTGGCGCAGGCCTGTAATCCCAGCACTCGGAAGGCTGAGGCAGGAGGATTGTTGTGAGTTTGAGACCAGCCTGAGCTACAAAGTGAGCTTAAGGCCAGCCTGAACTGCATAGTGAGATCCTGTCTCAAAAAGACTAAATAAATAAATAAATAAATTTTAAAAAATGTGAGCACAAGACGTTTTGTTTAGTCAGTGGGAAAGCTGACTAAAGCATCAAGTATAAAACTTGCTGGTAAAATTAAGTAAGTAATCAAATTCAGTTTATTTGTCTACTGCAATGGTGGTGTGCAAGTCATTGTTAACTCTGGCTAAAAGTTAAAAAAAATGAAGAAAATAACTACTACTACATAATTTTTAATGGTTAGGTAGCATAAGGAAGTGTAAATTGTGCCAAAAACATAAAAAGTAGGAAGAAATATAAGTAGTTTCTATAAATCATCAGAGTTAACTTCGTAGAAGCTTAAATTTATTGTTAAAGTATAATATATTTTAGGTGAGTTTCATGGTAACCAAAAACAGTTCTGTGTTGGATATGCACAAGGTAGAAGAATTCACAAAATAAGAGAATCATCAGTTAACAAAGGATGACAAAAAGAGGGGAAGGAAGCACTAAAAATCGTTAACCAACTTTTATTTGAAAGTTAGAGCAACTGGATAAGATTTTGAAAGAGCAGCATCCAAATCTAAGAAGAAATAAATCATCTCTGCAGATATGATTTCGAATAGAGAAGGCCCTGAAGACTCAAAAATATGTCACCTGAGTTAATAAAGCTGTAAGTCAGTAAATTTGCATGATACTAAATCACAACACAAAATGCAGTTCTTTTTCTATACTCTAACAACAAACTATCCAAAGAAGTAAATAAACAATCATCTTTTAATAATATTAAAAAGAATAAAAAATTAGGTATATATTTTGTCAAGTAGTTAAAAGACCAAGTCTTTGTAACCCCTGAAAGAATGACAAAAGAAACCAAAGTAAACACAAATAAATGAAGATAAATTTTATGCACAGAGACTGGAAGAATTAATATTGTTAAAATGTCCAGACTGAGTATAAGTTATGAGTTCAATTTAATCCCTATAAAAATCCCAAAGACACTTCCACAAAAGCAGAAATGCCATACTTATACTAATTTTGCAGGTAACCACAGTGTCCTTAGAGTTCAAATGGAGCCATAGCCAAAGAAGCTCTAATTCAAATGGACAAAGCTGGCAAAGTCACATTTCCTGATAAATGTACTCTGAGTCTGTAGCAATCAAAACTGCATGTAATAAAAACAGATGGATACAACAACAGGACAGAATTAAGTGGCAAAATAAATCCATGGTTTTGCTGTTAATTTTTCTCAGACTGAGCTGTTATGAAGCTACAGTGAGGAAAGGATAGACTCTCCAATCAAGGGAATTACAGAAACACCAAAAGGGTGAAGTTGGGACCTTATCTCACACCATGATAAAATCAAAATGAGGCAAACACTTGAACAAAAGACCTGAAACTGTAAAGGCTCTAGAAGAAAACGTAAGAAAATCTCAGTATTATCTTATTTTTTTTTTATGCATTTAGTGCAGGATCTAGTATTGTGTTATCCAATATTTTTAAAATAACTCAGAAAGAATACAGAACAGAAACAAAGTAGACATATGGAATTGCACTAGATTAAAAGCTTCTCGATAGCCAACAGAACAAATCGCCTGTGGAATGGAAAAAAAATAGTCACAGCCCATACATTGCATCAGGTGCTACCATAATACTGCATATATAAGAATCTGAAAAGACTGAACGGCAAAACAAGCAAATAAGAGACAAAATAGCCCAAATTAAGATGTGCAAAGGAACTTTGAAGACATTTCTCTAAAGAAGACACATAAATGACAACAGGTATTTGAAAAACTGCTCAGGATCACTAATCCACAGGGAAATAAATAAATGCAAATGACAGTCACCATGCAGCACCACCACACTCTGGGAGAATTACTGTTATCACAATAACTAAACATAACAAGTGTTTGCAAGGACGGACAAAAAAATCTGCATTTGCAAACTTGACAAAAACTTAATTGAATGTTGTAGAATGATGGGAGCCATGAAAAGAACAACAGCAAGGCTGAATGAAATTAGCCACAGTGGTCTAACTGAGCTTAGTCTCTCTCTAAGTGAGCCCTGAGTCAGAGAAACTGCTCACATTTATTGAGGGTACAAACAGGCTAAGGAGTGCGCATAACTAATTTGGTGTAAACCAACTGCTATCTACATCGCCTTCCAGCATTCACCAACTAGTTTACAGATCACTAGTTGGTAACTTCCCAGTAAAGGAACAAAGAACAGACAGGCTGTTGCCTCCAGAAATCTGTTACTATACAAGCTTGTGAATTACAAGGGGGAAGTTTCCTTAGGCTCTGTTCTTTGTTCCTTGCTCCCTGGTACAGTAAACTTCTGACTCATATCACTACAACTGAGTACAGGCATTATAATAGACAGTATGGAGGTTCCTAAAGAGATTGAAAATAGCATTTCATTATGATTCAAAAATCCCACCTTTGTGCTCACTTCCAGAGCACATACACTGCAAGTCCCATTTGTATACATTTGAGTACTTCTTATCCAAAACACTTAGGGTGGTTGGAGTTTAGATTTTGAAAGAGTTAAGAGTATTTGCAAGTACATAATGGGATCCAAGCCTAAACATAAAAATCAATTCATATTTCATATGTGACATGTACTGAAAGCCTAGAGTACAACATTACACTTGCATGTTTGATACAGGGAAACCTCCAAATGACACAGGGAGAAAAATCTCCCAACCTAAAAGGTACCCGAGATGAGTTCGTGTTCTCTAAAAACGAAGAATGAATTTTAGGAACAAATGGAGGTTATGAGCAGAATATATTTATTGAAGGAAAGAAAGCTCATGTCCAAGAGAGGGACAGGCCCCTCAGTGGGTTATCCCCAGGAAGTTGTCTCCTCGAGGGACTTTTAGAGAGGAAAACCATGTGGTAAGGCAGGTCTAAGGCAGTGGAGAAGACATGGGAACTCACTTAGGTGGGCATGAGGTGGGACAAAACTATATGGTCAACCAATGAGATTACAAGCACCATAGCTCAGGTAAAATTGATTAAATCCAGTACCAAATGGGAAAGCAAGTCACATAGCAAGCAGGCATGAATATGGGACAGGGTCTCTTCCTGTTGAGGGTTGGGCTAGTGATTCATTGGGCTCTTTTAAGGTGATTGATACCTATTTAGAATATCAGTCCCTGATGCCCATAACTGTGTTTCCTCTTTTGTCTTAGTCTTGAGGTGTGGCCCATATGGGAGTGTCTGTCTCTTGCAGGATGCAAGGTCACCTTGTCTTCCTTCTTGTCATCTTGAGGGCCTGGCCCTGTGTAACTACCTAGAATACTTCGTCTAATTTATCTACCTACAATATGTTGACTGTGACCTCTCATGAGAACCAGTGTGGAATTTTCAAAACTTTTGGGTTTTGAAACATAAGAAGCAAACTTTGGAGTTTTGTATAAGTGACCATTAACCTTCACTTCCAAAATACAAAAACCACTACCTCAGAAAGGTACCTGCATTCTGGTATTTACTGATGATTGATTATACATTATTCAATATAAGGAAGCAATGTAATGGTCTGCTAGCAGATGAATAGACCAAATATATTTTTATAAAATATTACACATAAAACATATGTCACATATTGGAACATTGTATTGCATATTATATAATATATATTATATACATACACCTGATATCCACAGAATAAAATGTACTCAGCCTTTAAAAAGAAAGAAATCCTGCTACATCCAACAACTTAAGTGAACCAGGAGAATATTATGTTAAATAAGCCTGACACAGCAAGATATCTTGTTCTGCATATCTCTTGTCTATAAAGTAAAAAAAAAAAAAAAAAATTGAAACTCACAGAAAGGATAGAAGAATATCAGAAGATGAAGAGTGGAAGAGATAGAAAATATTAGTCAAAGATAAGAACTTTGAGCTATAAGATTAACATGTTCTGGAGATCTAATACATAGCATAGTGACTGTCAATTACTGACATTTGCTAACCCAAAGGGTTCTAAGTATTTTCACCATACAAATGAATCTAAGCAATAATAATGTGAGATTTAGAATGTATCAGCTTGATTGTGATATTGGTTCACCTACATTTTAGGCTATAAATGTAAATCTTGTGTTTTCTGTTATGTGAAAAACATACTCACCACTGTTCTAGGTTGTTTAGTAACTAGTGGCTGTTCCTTGCTGTTTGCTAAGATAAAATTCCTTCCTCACTAATTCCTGCAAGCAAAGTTAGTTTACAGAGATGACTTCTAAAGGAAACTAAATGGGCTTAACTCCTGGTAACCTATGCAAGGCTACATTTTGAGTCAGATGATACATTTGGGATACATTTGTTGGCCAAACCCAATGTGGGTCTACATTGTCAAAGTCCCCCTGCTTCCTGGGCTAGCTGTCTTTCCATTCTCTCCTGTGTGAGCTGACTAGTAGCCCTGAACTCAGTAATAAATGGCTTTTTAAATTCCAATCTGGCTGTTCTGGTTCCTATTCTGAGCGGCCCCTAACAGTTCACAATGTATACATATATCAAAACTTCACTTTGCACATTTTATTTATTTATTTATTTATTTATTTATTTATTTATTTTTATCTTTTTGAGACAGGGTCTCACTGTGCAGCTCAGGCTGGCCTTAAGCTCACTTTGTAGCTCAGACTGGTCTCGAACTCACAACAATCCTCCTGCCTCAGCCTCCCGAGTACTTGGGATTACAGGCATGCGCCACCACGCCCAGCTTATTTATTTATTTTTATTTTTAAATTTTTTTTTTTGGCAGAACCAGGGATTGAACTCAGACCCTTGTGTTGCCAGGGAAGTGCTTATTCTACTGAGCCATCTCCCCGGCCCCCTGCACATTTTAAATATACTTAAATTTTATTTAACCAATCACATCTCCAGATAACCTGATTTATAACAATTTATCAAGGTAGACTTAATAGAGTAAGAACAGAAACTTAACAATAACCACACCGTGTCTACTTACTAATATGCCTGAATGCCAACAGTAGAAAAACATTCCCTTGGGTCCAGGGAGATGGCTCAGTGGAATAAGCGCTTCCCTGGCAAGTACAAGGGCCTGAGTTCAATCCCTGGTCCCGCCAAAAAAAGAAAAGCATTCCCTTGACCTAATTAGTATGTACAGAGTTATAATTTGCTTGAATTGATTTTGAGACCTTCATCCCAGTAGTCCCTTTCCATAAGGTTTTCTCATTCTAACTGAGTGGATCTCTACAAGGAGTGTTCTGGTTGCTCAGAATAGTAACCAGATCAGCCAGATTGGAATTTGGAGGGCCATTCATTTATTACTGAGCTCAGGGTCCCTGGATCACCTCTCACCAGGAGCAGACCAAAAGGCAGATAGCCCAGGAAGCAGGGGGGTTTTAAAACCTGGAAGCACATTCAGTTTGGTAAACAAGTTTATTGTCTGACACACAACAGAGCTTTTGGGGTCATTGTGACCACTACTCAAACTAAATTTCCTGGGGCTTTCTTTTAGTTTCTGGCTATCTTGCACCTGAGTACTTGCATGCAGCCTTGCATAGCCCAAGGTTACAAGAAGTTAAAGCCCATTTAATTTCCTTTTTGAAGTCATCTCTGTAAGCTAACTTGGTTCACAGGAATTGGTGAGGTAGGAATTTTATTTTAGCAAGCAGCAAGAACAGCCACTATTTACTAAACAACCTAGAACGGTGGGTGAATAAATATACATTTACAGAACAGAAAACACAAGATTTACATTTATAATCTAAAATGTGAGTTGACCCATTACAGGAGCTTCTTTAAGCATGACTCACTTCTGGAAAGAGAACCTCTCACTTGGACAAAATGAGCACTCTCTGACAGGGAACCTTTAACAGTGGTTTACAAAGAAGTAACCCCCATGGTTCCCTATCTTGCCTTTTAAGAGCAGTGCAGCAGTCTTATCAATTAAGTAGAACACTTTATTATTTTGTGAAAAGCCATATTAAAATAATTAATAAAATTAATATCATACAATACTTATTTTAAACATAGTATAAACATTATATTGATCATTAGAAATACTTTCCGTCCTTTCTCCACTCAATTTACATATATTTTGACTAATTTGTGCTTTATTGAAAGCATAATTAAAAAGTAATTATGAAAATGTAAAGTGTCATTAAGTTTCTCTTCCATGGATTTAGCAGCCTAGTAAAAGTCATATAAATTTTTAAACTTTTCTTTAAAGACAGGCAACATAGGAAAGACAGCAAGACTTAAGCATGCATCGGGAGTATTTATTCTTTTCAAAATTACTCACTTCAAATTATATTATTTATTACTTTAATACTTTTTTTTTGTAGAACCGTGGACTGAACTCAGGCCCTTGTGCTTGCCAAGGAAGTGCTTAAAACAAGTTATTAAGGTAGAAAAGTTTAAATTTTTCTTTAAAGAAGCCATCTCCCCAGCCCCTATTTTAATTCTTTTCTTTAGTGCTATAATTTCTGGTTCTGTTGAGCATATAACTTGACTTTTTCTTTACAGTTCTGATTTCACTATGTGTAGGTGTTTGTTGCTATGGAAGTGTTAGTCTAGTGAAATATTAGAATACTGATAGAAGAAATTGGCAAGATATACTTATTCTTCATAGCTGTTATCACATGGACTTTTGAGTTTTGTCTTTCACTTTTTTCAATTTCAACTTTTCTTTCTTTCTTTTTTTCTTCTTCTTGGTCTTTTTGTGACAAGGTCTCACTATACAGCTCAGGTCTGTCTTGAGCTCCCTTTGTAGCCCAGGTTGGTCTCAGACTCCCAGTAATTCTCCTTCCTCAGCCTTACAAGTGCTGTGATTACAGGCGTTTGCCACCATATCCAGCTGTCAACCTTAATTTTATTTTAATTTACTCATATCTCATTAAAAGAAAGAAAATTCTGAATAAAATCAGCAATGCAACATTGAGGAAAAAATAAGTCTTTCTTTTCTGTTATTGTCAGAAATTATAGATTTCAACTTCATATTAGATAACAAAGGGCATTTTTTTTGCTTATATTGTTTAGAAATAAGTACAAAATATGAAAAATCATAAGAAAAACAATCTTTACGCAAATTGGATAAATGTAGTCATAATACACAAACTAGAGTTTGTGATATTGCTTGTTAAATACACTCACACTTTAAAATCCTCTCAAAAAGTTAGATACAACAGGCCAGGGAGATGGCTCAGTGGAATAAGTGCTTCCCTGGCAAGCACAAAGGCCTGAGTTTAATCCCTAGTTCTGCCAAAAAAAAAAAAAAAGAAAAGTTAAAGACATCATATATGATTACACGTGTATGCTCATGCATATGGCAGAACAGTGCACAATACCTAAGTACTGGAAACAGTTTATATGTTCTACACACAAATGAATAAATGCAGGTAAGTAGGTAGATAAATATATAGACAGATCGGTATGCAGATAGATAGATAGACAGACAGACAGATAGATATTCAGCCATAAAAAAGTTCAGTTTGAGCCACCTGAAGGAAAATGGACGCATCTTGAGACATCAGATGCCAAAGAATAAATATTACATGGTTTCTCTTATATAAGAAACAAAAAATACAAAGAAGGAGAAAAATGAAAGACAGAAGATAGCAAAGAGAGAGACAGACCATCAGAAGATGGAAAGGAGGTCTGGGATGAGAGTGAAAAGAGGGAAATGGAAGTAAAATGATCCAGGTATGAAATATGTGTCCATCACCTCCCCAGGATGACTGTATTTATTCTGCACCATCATGAGCATATATTAATAAAAAATAAAAAGCACAGATATAAAAAGAAATAATTCTAAAATGAAGAAAAGCAAATATTATTCATGCAATTACAGAAAATTACATGAATATTTGGCATATTTTGTCATATTTTGTGTGATCTAATGATTGTCTCAACTTATAACAGTCAAGAGTTACAAATTTAACATCTGATAACATATTAGATACTTGCACATACGTCACAAAAAAACCCCTCCCTATATGTACCATATTTATTCATTATAGGGCCAGGGAGATAGCTTAGTGGAATAAATGCTTGCCTGGCAAGTTCAAGGTCAAGGTTCTCAGTTCAATCCCTGGTACCACACACACACACACACACACACACACACACACACACAAAAAAAATATATATATATATACATATATATATTTCATTATATATCTATATAATATATCCATTATACATATATTCATTGTACATATATCCATTGTACATATATTCATTATATATATTCATCATATATATTCATTATATTCTATATATATATTCATTATATATATATTCATTATATTGTGTGTTAGTGATGCATTTTACTTAAGCAAAGGAGAAGTACATCAAAATTTAAATAGATACATATATATATATCTCTCTCAACATGACATCCTTTTTCTACTTTTACACCCTATACTTCCTCTCATTTTTTCTTTGGTTTCCTTAATTCTAAATCCTTAAGTCATTTTATCAATAATTTTTTGATGTCAAGTTGGACTTCTTTTACTCAGACCGTCCATGTTGCGTTCTCTTAAATGTGGGACACTTCATATAATTGAACTCTTTTTTCACTCTCTTTATTAACTTCTGCACTAATCTCAATAACGCACAGCGGTTTCGGCTCATGACCTGGTGCCACGGCCACTAACAGCTTTCAGTGCCTACTGTGAACCGGAGATTGGCCCTTACCAGAATCCTTTCATATTTGAAATCTCATATTCCCATCTCCAATTATAGAAATAGTGAGGGGTCAGACAGTAAATATCTGAAGTAACCATAACTTTGTCAAGAGTCATGATTTTTCTATTATGAATCAAGGTCACCAAACAATTTATACTAAATACCTCTCAGTAAGGCATATCTGTGTGTAATTCACTTTAGAATGATACCATTGAAAACTGAACAGAAACGAATTGTGAACTTTTACCAAGTAAATGTCAATGATCTAAATAATTTGTTCAAATAGAAGAGTTCTTCCTGTGAAAAAGCTAGAAAATGAGGTGCCTTTGCCTATCACTACCTTTTTTCCTTCTTCTGAACATGATCTTGACCACTAACTCATCATTTTTCAATTCATTCTGATGAAGCTTTTCATACTGATGAAGATTCATACTAATGAAGCTTTCAGTCCATATTAGAACTTCAGACATTGAAAAGCTCTTGGCAGTTTTACTTCACACCAACTGATTTCCAACTTTCCACTCCAAGTGGCATCATTAAAATTGTTACAGCATGACGTGTATTTTGTGTCTGACTGTTCTGAAATACTAGATTGGTTTTGGCTTTATGGACTCTTTTGGCCAACTTTAGTCTCATTAATAGCATTCTTCTCAGTCAGACTAGCAAGCTGCTTAAGCTTTTTGTTCATTCATTCTCACTTAAAACTGCACTTCACATTTTAAAACCAAGATGAGAGTGATTTGCAGGATGATATGAAGGCATTTTTCTTTCAAGATTAACTTTTTCTACCAATATTTGAAATGGTCCATTTTTATCACAGGAGTTAAAAAATACAGTGTCCTGGCTTTTGAAATCTATTCTTTTCTTTCATCGTATTTATACTTTACCATTACAAAAGTCATATATTCTCTTAGTAACCCATCCCAAGGACAATGATGAAATATAAGAGTAACTTCAGAAGGTAAAGAGTGGAGAGTGCTAGATATTTTGTAAATGGACATTTAAGATGAATAAGTATATAACATTATAAGCACTTTAAAAAAAGTTTTTCCAGATGAATTCCACTAGAGTTTAATATTATCACCTAAAATATTTTCAATGACAGCAACAATTGCATAGCACTTCGAGTAAACTTGATTCAAGTACAGCCAAGATTCTAGCTGGTGATGTTTGAAGAATATAGATGAATTTACAGTGTTATGTGCTGATGTAATTAATTTTCAAAAGGTGAACCCATACCCTGAGCTAAGTCTGGTGCTATGTAGTAAAAAAATGTCTACATTTAGGCTATGGGAGTTATCTAAAATAATTAAAGTTTCATACATATGGTATGTTTCTATTTCCAATCATAAATAGCCATTGGACTTTACCTTCTTCAGGTAAATTGTAGGCCTCAGTTTCTTCATCTGTACACTCTAGTGATAATAGCTATTTTGAACATCACTTTAAAATTAATGTAGTATTGAAAACCATAAAATAGTCAAATAAATGGAAGCTGCCATCCTTAGTAGTAGCTTAGCTAATAACAATGCAGGCATTTGTGTTATAAAAAAAAGAAAAAAAAAAAAAAAAAAAAAACAGTGAAGGAAAAGGGTAGTCAAACCCTGAACTAGTGACAAGAGATTTTTAAAAATTCAGGGATCATTAAATTAATTCATTTAGGTTTTTTCATTCATGTATTCTGACTCTTGAAAGTGATGTAAAATTTATCAGTAACTGTATGCAGCTTCACATTAGTTATTGGGAAGTAAGAAAAATGAAAATAAGATAAAATTTAACCAGGTCATATCAAACAGAAAAATGTGTGTGTGTGTGCACATACTCTCAACTAGGGAAACACAGGCACTTTATAGAATTACTAATTTTAGGTATTGATCACGTTTTATTTTTCTCATGTAATATGTGAAAAACTAAATGTCTGCATAAACCAAGCGTAACTCGAGCACTCGAAGTCACCTGTGGCTCTGCTATTTAGAAAGACAGTTCATGAGATGACCCCTCTCACCTCACTCCCACACAGATGTGGGGGGTACAACATTGAACAATGTGTATTATGGTTGTCATGAATTTGTCTTCCTACAATACTGTATACTTTTTAAATGGTCAAGCTATGTAATGTTGAAGATGATCTCAATAATAGTAATGAATAAATACTGTTTAAAGACTGAAATAGTACTTGATTTGAAACTCAAGATAAGTTTGGATTTTATTTTGAATATCCAATCTCTTGATATGTATTGAAGAAACAAAACATATTTTTCAACTTACAGCCTTTTTAAAATTAAAAACTCTCATAACATGTGGAATATTCCAAAGCAAAACTTATGCCACTTTGCCAAGAAATACCAGAAGTTCTATTGAAACAGTTTCACTGTGCTGGTTTACTGAATGCTTTTGTTCTCTTTTATAATTAGTGCTGATGTATTTGTTAATATTAAACATAACGTGCTTGTGTTAAGTGTTAAATAATAAAAATATTTAAAGTCTGTTAGGATGATGCCTAAATTTGATAATGCAAAGTTGTGATTAATATGAGTATTATGATTATCACTAAGTTATTCAGTATAGCTCCACTTTAACAAGGAAAAAATTTTATGCCAATTAATATTTAAAATACTCAAAGTCTCTATTTTCTACAAGAAGGCTGTTTATTACTAGTCATTGTTAAATAATGGGTTATTGATGCAATAGGCTTGGAGGGGGTGGGATTGAGCAAGAATATTACCCTTAATATTACCCTAAGGAGAACAAAGATGTAGGCAGAATTCTTGCAAAGCACTAGGCTCTCAAGCTTTTTTTCTTCTGAAAATGTGCAAATGTAAATTATTTCTCTACTACTCTGAGATGTAAATTTTTACTCAGAATCCAGGAACATCATTCTAAAGGGTCAGAGAGGAATCTCTCTCAAGTGTACTCATCAGTAAAGGCATTTCCTTGGTCTTCCAGTCTCTGTGAGGGGTTAGGAGATAAACTTCAAAAAAAAAAGAAAAAAAAAAAAACAGCAAGAGAAGGACTGAGGGCATCCCCCACCTCCTCCCTAGCAAAGTCCTATGGGTTCTCTCAGCAGACTCTTCTCCACACCTCCCCTGTGTTTGGGGTTTTTGTTGTTCATTTTTTCCTATCTTTTGTTTCAGCCAAGCTCAACCTCCTCCACTTGGAGTGGTCTGTAATAATTTTGGAGGAAATATTACCTGTTTAATTTCTCTGGTGCAATTGTTCTCTGACAGGTTACATAGCCTTTTATTTATTTTATTTTATTTTATTTTATTTTATTTATTCATTCATTTTTTGTGGAACCAGGGATTGAGCTCAGGCCTTTACTCTTGCCAGGCAAGCGCTATTGCGCTGAGCCATTTCCCCAGCTACACAGCCTTTCTATATGCTAGTCGACAGTCAATGATCTCTTTTGGACTGGAGCCAGAGCTAAAGCTTGAAGCTGAGGCATTTTTCAAGAGACTCTTAGTTCAGGAAAGGTTTTTCCTTCACACTTCCTCCGCTCTGGTGATCGCTCAGCTGAAGCTTTTGTCCTCCACCAGTGTCTGATCTAGCCTCAGGAAACTCACTGTCACCTTTTCAAGTCTAGTCCTTTCTCTGAGTGGCTTCTGACTTGCTCTTTCTACCGTCTCAGTCATCCCTATTTTCATTCAGTTGGAGACGCCACACTGCCTCAAGTACAAGTGAGAATAGGGTCAATGGTAATAAATGGAGAATTGTAGTTGTACCACCAAAACAGTAGACAAGTAATGTGCAGTCTGCAAATAATGATTCTGAGAAACAAAATTATGCAATTGTGTCAAACATCATTTTTAGTAATATAATAATCAAGAAATTAGAGAAAAATTTCCACTTCACTCGTTTAGTAGTCCAGCTCCACCAGTACTCACCCTCCAGGGGTGACCTCTTGTTTTCCTTTTCCTTATAACCCCACATTACTGGCCTTCGATGCCTGTAATCATCATAATCACCATTTCCTTAAAAGTATGATCAACTGTCTTGCACATTCATCACTCTGCTCCTGAAAACTACCAGCTCTGGTTAAAACAATACTCTGCCGCCTTTCTACTTGAGACTCCAAAGTGAGTCGTGTGGGTAACCAACCACTCAGGACCATGAAGATACATCTCCTCTTAAATGCGCAGTAAGGAATCTCGAGGGACACTTCCATACGTTTCTGTTCATCTGAAATTTTTCTCTAATCTCTTATCTCTCCCACTCTTTTTCCCAGGTCTCCACCTCTCAAACAAATCCACATATAAATCTCTTGAGGCACTCATTATAAACAGATTCTGAGTTAGAGGAAGAAGATGAGATCTGCTGCACTATCCATTGCTCCTGCTCCCTGCTAGTGCACCTGCAGTGCTTGTTGGATACACCCGTCCTTCCCTCCAATGTGAAGAATGTGTTCCTATCTCCTTGATGAGCACAATCTCCAAAGCTTGGTACTCTCCAGCTACCACCCCATTGCCTTTTTGCACACATGGGTAGTCTCCCATCTCTGGGAAAGAAACATACCCTACTATTTTTCACTTTGTTCTTTATTTTAAAGAGAATTTAAAAAGTTACAGTACATTAAAAACAGTACAGAATTTCAAAACAAGATGATAGAAAATTAAAAATGGTGGTTACACTGTGTATTGTTATCTTCAAAGAAGTTGCTCAGATTGCCAAATATAGGCATGCAAAATTTATTTAAAAAATTAGCATCAACTATACCTCTCAATAGACCAATAAAAAGTAATAGCACAATTATCTTAGCTATCTTGTCTCTGTATATATAATATATTATATTATTAGTACCTATTAATTTTACAAAATATCGGCTTTCACTGTGGCATTTTCATATGATCTTCCTTTCTTCTTTTTTTCTTTCTTTCTTTCTTGCTTGCTTTCTGTTTTTTCCTTTCCCTCATATGACTTATTCTTTGCTTTTAAGTAAATTTTTCCCTTTCAGAATATCTACTATACTTTTTGGATGTTATTTACTCTGTCATTTTCAGTATGAATGTGGTCTCAAGTTGTACCTTTTTGCATATAAAAGCCTCACGTTTATCTTTCTTTATAACTGAGTAGCACCTATTATATATATATATATATATATTTATTTTTATTTTTGTTTTATTGAAGTACAAATATCAGTGAGACAGAGCACCTATTATATAAAAATACAAAATCCTTTATTCATGGTCTTGTTGATGGGCATTTAGGTTGTTTCCATGAGTTAGCAGTTGCTAACTGAACTGTTACACACATGTGCATATATACTGTCATGGCACAATGTATTCAGTTCTTCTTGAAATATACACAGAGGTGGAGTAGCTGAGTCAAATGAGACCTCTAATCCTAGATTATATATATCTATATCTATATATATAATTAGTGCCTATTAATAATACAAAATATTGGCTTTCATTCTGGCATTTTCATATGTGCATATATTTATTCATATCCCATCCTACATTACTTCTACATTCCCCACTCTTTTAGTTGTTTTCTCTTGCCTAATAATAGTCTTTGTTCTACTTTTGTGCTGTCTTTTTCATTTTTTTATGTTAATTTTATTGAGAAAGAAAATAGCAATGAGACAGTTTCAAAACAGGTTATTAGGACATTTACAATAATTAATACATTGTATATTGTTGTCTTTGTAGTAGTTATTCATAGTACAAGATGCAGACATTATATATATATATTTTTTTTTTTTTTGTTTGTTTGTTTGTTTGATAGAACCGGGGTTTGAACTCATGCCCTTGTGTTTGTCAGGGAAGCATTTATTGCACTGAGCCATCTCCTCAGCCCAGACATGATATCTTTTCTAAACCTACTAGTACAAATGTTTCTTTTCTTGAACTGAGAGAAAGTAGCTGTATGTCTATATAGTGTCTTTTCAAGATTTCACATATTAGGCAAATATGAAACACTTCTCTCTCTGAGTCTGGCTTAATTCTCTCAACACAATCATCTCCAACTTCATGTAGTCTCCTGTGAGAGACATTATTATTTTATTCCTTTTGGCTGAAATATCTTTCATGATTTCCTTGCCCGTTCATCGAACCACTGAGGCTAATCCTAGTTTTTTGAGAGGTCTCCCCAGTCTGCACTCACATCCTCAGCAGAAAAGGGTTCCTTTCCCCATACCTTTGCCAGCATTTGTTATTCTGTCTTTTTGACAATAGCCATGCTTTCTGGGTGAGATGGAATCTCAAATTTCTTTTAATTTGCATTTCTCAAATGAACAATGCTGTTGAACATTATTTCATATATTTATTTGTCATTTGTATTTCTTCATCTGAGTAATGTGTGTTCATCTCACATGCCTGTTCAATTTTTTTTTTTTTTTTTTGATTGGGAGGTTGACTAAAATTTTTACCAATTAGTGTGTTTTATTTTTAATTTGTTGGTGGTTTCTTTTGATGTGCAAAAGCTTCGTTTTTTGCCTTTTTTAGTCAGGGTCTTGCTATGCAGTTAAGGCTGGCTTTAAGCTCTCAGACTCACAATGATCTTCCTGCCTCAGGGTCTTAAGTGCTGGGATTACAGGTGTGTGCCACCATGCCTGACTGTAAAATTTTTTTAATAAAATGAGGTCCCAGTTGTTGATTCTTTGAAATAGTTCCACTGCAATTTGCTTTTCATTCACAAACTCTCTGCCTACCCCTGTCTTCAAGGTTTCTCCGTACTTTCTTTTCTAGTAGATTTAGTGTTTCTGTTGTAATATTTAGATCTTTGTTCCATTACGACCTTAGTTTAGTGCATGGTGATAGGCATGGGTTTAGCTCTAGTCTTCTTCTTGGGGGAAGCCAGTTTTTTCAGCACCATTTATTAAAGAGGCTTTATTCCAATGAAGTTTTTTGGCACCTTTGTCAAAGATAAGGTAGCTGAGTGTGTTTGTGGTTGTGTCTGTTACATTGATACTCAGTTCTATTTTTTATTTGTTTGCTTTTGCTTTATGTTTGTTGGGTTGAGTGGTCTTATAGAACCATGCTGATTTCTGGTATAATTTCAAGTCAGAGACTGTGATGCCGCTTAACTTGCCATCGTCGCCCAGGATTGCTTTCGTTGTTCTCGGTGTTTTCTGATTCCAAATGTGTTCTAATAAGCTTTCTCTCTACTTCTATGAGGTACACTAATGGGATTTCAACTGATGTCACACTGAATCTGTATAACAGTTTTGGGAGTATGGGTATTTTCATGATTTTGGTTTTCCTACCCATGAGCAAAGAATATGTTTCTGTTTTCTGAAATTCTCTTTGATCTTTTTCTTTTCCTTCTTTCTTTCTCTCTTTCTTTCCTTCTTTCTTTCTTTCTTTCTTTCTTTCTTTCTTTCTTTCTTTCTTTCTTTCTTTCTTTCTTTCTTCCTTCCTTCCTTTCTTTCTTTCTTTCATGGGACCAAGACTGAACTCAGGCTCTTGTGCTGACCAGGCAAGCACTTATTCTACTGAGCTACTTCCCTGGCCCCTGATCTTTTTTTCAGAGTACTATAATTTTCACTATATGCATCTTTAACTCCTTTTTTCAAATTGATTCTTATTTTGGATGTTATTGTGAATACTTCTCAACTAGTTCATAAAATTGAAAGGGCAGAAATTCTCCCTAATTCATCCTTGTCTGCATGGTAAACCTGATATCAAGACCACAGAAAGACCCAATCAAAAACAAAACAGCCAAAAGCCAATCTCCTTGTTTAACATAGATGTAAAATCCTTCATAAAGTACTAGCAATGAGAATGTAGCAAATCATCATGAACAAGTGAGTTTCATCCCCAGAATGTATATAGGAATGATTCCATATATACAAAGCCATGATTGTAGTAAACCATATGAACAGATCTAAAGACAAAAATCACACGATCACTCAGAAAAAGCTTTTGATAAAGTCCAACACTTATATATGGTAAAATCCTATAAAAAGTTGAAATAGATGGTCTTTACCTCAATCTGATAAAAGTCATCTATGAAAAACCAACAGTCAGCCTCATATTAAATGGACAAAAATTGAAAGCCTTCACTTTAAAAATCAGAAACAAGACAACAAGGGTGTCCACTCTTACCAGTCCTATTCAGTATAGTTCTGGAAACATTAACCAGAGAAACTACATGAGAGAAAAAGAAATAAAATGAATAATGGTTGGAAATTACCATTATTTGCAGAAGATATGATATAGTACATAGAAAACCTCCAAAACTCCACCAAAAGACAGAAGACTTGTAGATTTGATAACCAAATTCAGGAACAAAGTTGGGTAAAATGAAACACTCAAGAAAATCAGTGACATTCCTGTACACATGTAACAACACACTGATGGAGAAATTGGGGAAACACTATTATTTTTAAATGCTGCTGAATTCACAACTTGTTTAGTGGATCTAATGTCTCCCCTGTCTCAGTTACTCTTTCATTTCTGGGACAAATACCCAACACTCAAAATGCAGGAAGGAAAGGTTTATTTAGCTCACAGTTACTGGAGGTTTCAGTCCATACTCAGGTGGCTCCAAGGCAGAGGGGCACATGGCAGAGGGCAGCCTGTCATGGTGGTGGCAAAGAGCAGAGAGCAAAAGGGAGGAGCAGTCCCAACAATGGCAACAGAGGGAAGTCTGTCTCTCTTATGTTATGTTCAGGCTCTCTGCCCCAAGCTGAGTGTAGTACCCACACCCATAATCCCAGCAGTACTCAACCCCATAATCCCAGCCTTGGACCACCCATAATCCTAGTGGATCATGAATTAATCTCATCTAGAAGTCCCCATCCCATGACTGTATGAGGCTTTAGGGGGCAACTACACACAAACCATAATATCCCCTATTTAGTAAACTGCTTTAGTAATTCACCTCTCATTTGAATATAAGCAATTATTTAGTAAATATTGAGAAGCACTCTCAAATGAAATTTATCCGATTTAAAAAAAATTCCATTTTAGTCCTTTTATTTCACCAGTTACTCCCCTATATATCTGCTCTCCTATAAGAAAATGTCCTTGAATGTTGCTTATATATTTTCTGAAATTCTCCTCTCTTTTATCTTGAATTGATCAATATATCTTTTAGAAATTTATAAGACAGCCAAATTTCTAAGCCCAGAAACAAATATTTATTACTCATTTAATAGGCCTATAAGTATTATTTGCTTTGATATGTTTGAACATGCTTAGCTTCTTCAATCAGTTGGGAAAAAAAAACAAAAAAATTTGGGTTCTCTTCAGTCCTCTCTTCTGTCTTTCACCATCATTTCTTATTCCATCTCATCTTTTCAGCTTCTAATTTAATGATTCTAAACAGTAGCTGAACATTAAATTTGCCTTCATTCAAGCACTACTGGTTTCACTTCTCAGTGACTATAGGTCTCCCTTCTTGATATTTCTACTGTTTACTGAAATCTTTTTTTTTTTTTTTTTTTTTTTTTTTTTTTTTTTTTTTTTTTTTTTTTTTGTCTTTTTGAGACAGGATCTCACTATGTAGTTCAGGCTGGCCTTAAGCTCACTTTGTAGCTCAGGCTGGTCTCGAACTCACAACAATCCTCCTGCCTCAGCCTCTGGAGTGCTGGAATTCTAGGCTTGTGCCACCACGCCTGGCTACTGAAATCATTTTCAAATAGATAAAATAAAACCTGTGATGCTGCAACAATAAAAAAAAAAAAAAAATTACAGGTTTTAAAAAATAGAAAAGCCCAGATACCTGAGCATTATCTTCAAAGAATCTGACACAGCCATTTTGCTATAGACCCCAAGGAGTGAGGGTGGGTTAAGCTCTGAAAGTGCCTTACAATTGCCCCCATTTGAGAAATGCTACCCACACTGAGTTCGAAGTCAGTCCTCGTAGATTTACTCGTGTGTGCTAGCATTTGGGAAATGGACAAATTCTCCTTATCAAGTAAGGTAGTCAGACATTAGAAGTAATGACAGTTTTGTAAATGAGAAGGGAAAGGAGGGTTGAAGGGAGAACGGGAATGAGGAAAAGGAAATAATAAAGATAAACCATGTGTAGGTTCAAATCGTCTATGATGAGTGTTATCATTAAGTATATCTAAAATGTACCAATAAAATTAATTTAGAAAATAAAAGTACTGGCTTACTAACTAAATATACTATACATTAATAGTGCCTAATTGTATGGGTGAGACAAGTGTTCATTTTTGTGTTCTCAAATCTTAAAACTTTAGATATCATTTATGTGTAAGATCCCACATCACCTTTAACATAGAAAACTGTTGTTAAGTTTTTCACTTGCATATTCCATTACCTACTAGAGCTACCATTTAGTACTGAATATCTAATCAACATTTCAAGCATTGTGTCCAAAACTGAATAATAAGTAGAACTTATCATTTTAGGTTCTCAAGGTAAGATGTGGGAGATGTCCTTTCTTTTTCTCCTTCTCTGATATTCATTTTCTCATACCCCACATCATATGTACTAGATAATTTCCTTCATTTAATCACTCAAATAAAAACAAAACCCTATAGGCCCCATGAACTTCCACACTAGCACTTTATTCCATGCCACGCTGTTCTGCATCTGAATTTACCATGCTCCTCCTTATTTCTGTGCCTTCCCCATCCAAGTCATTTTCAACAGAGTAGAACTATATTCTTGTTAAAATGCAACTCATACCCACATTTGTAAAAGCACAACTTACTAATAGCTAAATCTTAGAAGTTGCCTATATACCCATGAACAGATGTATGGATAAAGAAAATATGGAGTAAAAAGGGAAACACTTGAACATTTGTAGGAAAATGGATTCAGGGCTGGGGAGATGGCTCAGTGGAATAAGTGCAAGGGCATGAGTTCAATCCCCGGTTCTGCCAAAAAAGAAAAAAGGAAAATGGGTTCACCTTGAGATGATAATGCCAAGTGAAATAAATTCGACAAACAAGCTTAAATATTTCATCATTTCTCTTATGTGACAAAACCAACATATAAATAAATCATAGGGCAAGATACGATAG
The DNA here is from genome assembly GCA_004027165.1 of Ctenomys sociabilis. Classification (NCBI taxonomy): domain Eukaryota; kingdom Metazoa; phylum Chordata; class Mammalia; order Rodentia; family Ctenomyidae; genus Ctenomys; species Ctenomys sociabilis. Next base: position 53,327 of record PVKA01002002.1, on the reverse strand, counting down.
GAAGCATTATGCACTACTACATGAAGTAATAAAATAAAAATAACGCAACTAGCTCAGAATGTGCCTTCCTTAAGCCAGCACTCTTATTTCTTCAGTGGTATTCTGTGCCAGACCATGACTACAGCTGTGCCTCCTCTTCTTCTTTCTTGTCTTCTTCAACCTAGCAACATCTGCATGTTTCTCCAACACCCTAGACTGCTGCTTTTAGTCCTTGGTACTTACCTCATGACCTTACTCTTCTATCATGAAAACACAAGATGTGTATGGTTTTTCTCCTCAGTTCCTTGCATGATATTTATTCCAGTGCTACCTTCTTTGTAAGTTTTTTCTTTCTTTCTTTCTTTCTTTCTTTCTTTCTTTCTTTCTTTCTTTCTTTCTTTCTTTCTTTCTTTCTGTAAGTTTTTTCTTGAGAAATACATTTTAAAGCTACAAACCACTCTGTCCACCTCTTTTGTCTCTATATGTCTCCCTATTTTCCTCTATAGCCTGCATCTCCGTTTGATGTTTACATTTTTAGTTTTGTAATAGTGTTTCTTTGCTCTGCCATGCACATGGCTAAGTAAGTTACAGTCATGATAAGGACTTTGATTTGTTGGCGGCAATATGAGACCGAAATTTGTTGCTGGAACACAGTAGACTGTAATCAATATCTCTTTCCTATGTGGAAACCTTGATCTACGAAGATGAGAGGTGAGCACCAACCCTAGATGCTACCAGCCTCACACTGAAGGAGGCTGAGGGAAACTTCAGAGTTGTTCAGTGTTTTACTCTATTGAATTGTATTGCAATATGCAAGGACATCTGAAGAATATTTAAGTATCAATGTCCCCCCCTCAACTTTGACCTTTGATTTGAAATTCAGCAAGCTTATTTATGTTTTTGCAAATTACTCAGACATGCAGCTGCTCTTCTTGTTGCACTGTCCCCAGCACAGAGTTCTTCATATTTAGGACAGAGACTTAATTAATAGATAAAGAAAACAACACTGCAGACTAGGCAATCTTTGGACTTTTTCCATCTGTTTGCTTTCAACATGCATATTCTGAGGTTATCATATCCTATCCCTTTTTTATATTTTTTAAGAAAATATTTATTTAGTCATGCATTGGAAAATATTCCTAAAACTCAAAAGGAGTAGGAAATATGGTTAACACTGCCCTGTTCCTTTTCATGTTTTCTGGGACTCCTGTTTCGGGGTGCACTGGAACCGTTGGGGACCCCTCCTAGAGGCAGATGTCAAAGCAACCAGGCTAATGAAGGGCTTGTGAGGAAGACAGGACAGAGAAAGGTGGAACCATGTAATCCTGTTCCCTGTGGCCAAGGGCTGAAGTGCTCTGCCAGTGTGCTTTAAACTCAGCAGAGGGAGGGCCAGGGAGATGGCTTAGTGGAAGAAGCGCTTCCCTGAGTTCAATCCCTGGTTCCGCCAAAAAAAAACAACTCGGCAGAGACTGGCTCAGCTGCACTATGATATTGCGAAGGGCATGGGACAACTCTAAGAAGAATTAGTTGTGGTTGGTCAGAAGCATGGCAGCTGATGGCTCCTTCGCGGGTAGACTATAACTTTGAAGTCGAGCTAGGATTGCCACAGACGCATCGTTTCTTCCTCTCCTAGTGCTCTGAGGTTGCTTGGGTGAGTCCTCTTCACTAAGGCTAGGGAGTACTCTTTTATACTCCTCCACAGAGAACCTTCTGCTGTGCCCACGTGGCCAGATCCCATCAACATGCCTCCTAGAGAAAACAGAAGGCTAACATGCTTGCCATTCTAGCATTACTCATTTTAACCTCTTTTAGCTTCTTAAGCTCTTTATTCCCTCTGCTTTTCATTCATGTAGACATATGTCCATTTATCATGAGAGCTTGCAAAGTCATTAAAACTCATCTCCTGAAGGTCACTGACCTGCACCATCAAATCTTTGCTCTGGATGAATCTGTCTTCAACCTTCTAATCAATATCCCATAAGATCTATAACATAGATGCATATCGCACAGAGAAAATGCTTTATTCAGCTCTGTCTTTGAAAAGCAATAATCTTTGCTAGCACTCCACCAAATATATTTTTAGGAGTGACTAATTCCGTCTATATCATGATTTAAATAACCCCACTTTAGATAACTAATAATGATTTTAAAACTTTGTATCAACATTTTGTAAAATATTTACATTTTGTCCTATCATACCATCTTAGTATGCAGCTACTAGCAGGTGAAGGGAAGAATATTCATCTAAATTTTCACCAGAATTCTAATGCTGAATAAATATAGGCACACATACATTGAAAGCAAATGCAGTTGAACACTGAACATCATTCTGGCCACCAAAAACTCTAAATGTATGTGGTATTGAAAGTAGAAAATTAGATTTTAACCTATAATGTATTTTTAAACGTAGCTAATACATAAGAAACCAGCTGGGCTTATTATGGGTCCAGAACCTTCTGAATTACACAGTCTGCACAAAAAAGAAAAGAATTTAATCATGAAGAGACAGATTTTTTCCCTTTAACCTTATTCAGTAATATTTAATTTCCAACAAATACAGATTGCCAGCTGTTAACATCCTCCTACTGCAAAGTGAGGATAAAAATTTAATGTTGGTAGTTTGTGTTTATGACTATTTCTCATAAATTACATGCTGCTTATGGTAGACTGTTTGTTAACATTTTGTCAACTTGAAAATTTATTTCAAATATGAAAAACTGCCTAATTCCCTTGTGAAATGGCATCAGTTGTTACCTTGCATAACTACTCAGTTTGGTCTCCCTGAAATCTCTGAGTATCTAAGTAAAATTGGCATTAGGGCTCAAGACCACCTCTACAGCTCTTCAATCTCTCTTATTTCACTTCAGTTGTGCCTCAACCAGGAAATACTGACACACAAAAGGGATACTACATTCAAAAAAATTATCAGAGCTCTGGTATATCTTACATAGTTCAGATAAATAAAAAGGGATGTTCTCATTAATTGAAACTACAGTTTAAAATGAGAACTGACTTGGGAGGAAGAAAGAAACAAATTATCACCATGACCTAAGTCAAAAATATTATAAGTTATAAACCCACACATTTCTGAAGTAGAATTGTCTTGTATTTTAGGTGGAATTTCCTAATAAATATTGTCAATTACAATCACATCTAGAATTATCCTTATAAGTACTTGAGTCATTGCTGTAATTGTCACTGTAATTAAATAAAATGCTTGAACACACAGCAACAGGTATCTACTTTTTGGAAGGATCTTAAGAAAATAAAATGGAAAAGTATGGATAAAAAAGTAGATATTGCAAACTTCTGATGTTTCATTTTTTAAAGGAAAATTATCAGTGTGTTTAATCATTGATCATCTATTTTGAGTTTCTCAGCTCTACTCACTTATTCTTGCAAAACATGGAACAACAGAATACCAAGTTTAGTCTGAACAAGAAAACAGGATTCTTAGGTGAAAAAGACAGCAGTGACTTTTATTTGCAAATCATTTTCTTCTTTTGTTGTGTAGAATCTCAAAAATTAAGCAGTAATTTTCTTCATAAGGGAACTCTAGCAAGAAAATGTAAAATTAAAAAAAATGGTACTTTACAATTTGATCTTAGAGCAATCCCAGAATTAGAAAACTAGAAAATCATGGGCTAGTGAGATATTTCAGCAGACTAAGCACCTGCTTAGAGAAGCACAGAGACTAGCGTTCAATCCCTGGTACCACATGACACACAGGCCCCACCCCTGGGTGAACTGAGTCAGCCAGAGTCTTGGCATGGTGGCCCATGCCTATAATCCCAGAGTTGGGAAGGCTGAAAATAGGAGGATCACTATGAGACTGGACTGGGCTGTGTAGTGAGACCCTCCACCAAATAAAAGAAAGGAAGGAAGAAGGAAAGAAAGAAAGAAAGAAGAAAAAAGAAAACTAGCAGATCATTTAGGGCAAAGTGCTTTATTCAGAATTAGTAGGAATGATATGGAATAAGAGATTTATATAGAGTGATACGGATCATTGAGATAGCTCAGCAGGCTGAGCACGTGCTTTGGCAAGAACAGGGACCAGGATTGGATCCCTGGTTTTGCATGCCAAGCTGACCCCATCTCCAGGTGCCCCTGGGGCTCCCTGAGCCAGTGAATGAGTCTGCTCATGGTGGCACACACCTGTAATCCCAGTGCTGGGGAGGCTTAATGCAAGAGGATCACCACAAGTGCAATGTGGGTAGTGAAACCCTGTACCAAATACATAAAAAATTAAAAACAAATTATATAGAGTGATACAAAGTTACATGACTGTAACGGTTGGTAAAAGTCTTGGTCCTACAGGGACTCAGTATGAGAAAAGAGTGTTTCCATCCTCCTTCTCTCTCCCTGGCAGCTGACACAGAGCTGTAACTGCTGGTGATGGGAAGGCAGCATGTCCATGCCCAGTGGGCAGGACAAGGAGAGCCACCCCCCATCCCCGCCCAGTGGCTTTCTCCCAACCCACTGGGGTGTGTGAGACAAGATCCTTTCCAAGGATGCTTCATGCCATGACGCACTTGGAAAAGGATTTTGAAATACTTATATAGTCATACTCTTTCACCAAACAGACAAACAGAGAAACAAAAAAGATAGCTAAGGTGAACTTGTGTCAAAGTTAATCTAATCTAAATCTAATTCATAACTAAATCTAATTCATTACGAAGAATGAAAATTCAACTTTTTCTCACATAAGCAATTTAATCCACAAAACTCTACAATATTAAGTTAAAAATGTTACAAATCGTAAGTTTTTCTCAAGGCCCTAATTTAAAGCCTTTGTCTCAAGAAATGGGTATCAGTAGTACTCTACCTGTCTATAAATGTGCAGAAATTCTACTGAAGGTATATTTGGGTTAAACAACAAGGACAGCTTTGTTGACTTTATGTTCTCAATGATTAGAAAAATCTGTTAGTATAAAGAAATTGTAAGACAAGTTTATATGGTAATTTTTCAAAAGAAAGATATAGCCTATATCATCCTTATTTTCAATATTTTCTTCTTTTATACATCATTTTTCTCTTTCTTATAGCTCAAAATTTTTAATTCCATTTCAATAGCACCTGGGAGAATTGCATCTTAATATATACACAGCTATTCTTTTTCGTTTTTCTTTGCAAGTACAGAAAGCATTCTCTACTTCAGCACAATTCAAGGTCTGCTATTATGTGACAATTTCCCTTCCCTCCTGTTCCCTGTTTCCAACATGTAAGACAGCCATTCTGGCACAGATATAAAATTAGTTCTGCTCAATGGATTTCTTGTCATGCATGTGCACAAAGCTTCATTTACCTCCAATTTAGAGTTTTGTTTTCCTCTGCTGGCTCATTTTGCTTCATCTGTGTTTATTCTCTAACCCGTGGCTAAGGCATGTTTCTCTGTCAGGGAGCTGGCTGAGTCCTCGTCGCTGGCCACCATGTGCTAGGAATTCCTGAAAGCGGTTCAGCAGGCTGCATCCTCTGCAGTGGATACTGCTCCTCTTTAAAGAGGTCCCAAGTGGAGATCAGCTTAGATCCTGTCACTCCCTAAGGACTTCTTTTCATTGTTGATGTCACTGTTGTTGCCGTTATTGATCCACTTAGTAGATCAAAGATGCTTTTGTTACATTCTCAGTGGTAGATAAATACAAGCTGTGATGATATAGGTCAGGTATTTAGTTATGGTTGATGCCTTGATCCTGACCCAGTACAGAAGGTGGTCACCAAGCTTTATTCTCTGTCCTTTCTAGTTCTCCCTAAAATTTATTCTAGTATGTTCTGATTTTTTTTTTTTTTTTTACGTTGTAAGTTAAATCCTTTCAAGCCATAAGCTTTTTCATAAACAATTTTTAGGCAATTGGTTTAAATATATTTGTTATTCATAGGTTACTGCTCATATGCAGTTGAGACATTTTTCTTTTTGAATAAATGCCCTAACTAACACTTGATGAATAGGTGTCATTTTATTACTTCCTAAGACACAAGTCTCTTTCAGAGGTCATTTAGTTAAAATGTGATGCCATGGCAGGGGAGAGAAGCAGCAGCACACCCAATAAGCCTTTGTGCAAGAAGAATATTATTGGCCAGTTTTGGAACTTGCTTAAAACTTATGTTCTCCATGCCCCAGAGAGCAATGAGATTTTGAAAATAATTAGATACTCTCCTTCTGCCTAGCCATGGTTATTAAACAGGACCTTTTGCATACATTAAGGACAATTGCTATTAGATCATCTGGATTGCACAATAATTTCCTTCTTTTGCAACGTCTATTTGATTCTGAGAACAAACAAAATATTTACACTATTTGTTACTTGGAAATACACATAAGAACATAGGGGAGCAAGAACAGTCCAATTATAGAACCGGGGATTTGATTGCGTACTCCCGGCCCATGGAGAATTCACTTTCCGTTCCTGCATCTGTCCATTTTATCATGAAGATGATAATTTTTTAAAATTCTACACTTGAGCTGACAAGATGGCTCAGCTGACTGAAGCACCTGTATAGGCAAGCATAGGCAAGTGCAGGGACCAGATTCAATCCCCAGCACCCCATGCTGTCCTGGCCCCGCCCCCGGGGCAGGCTGAGCTGGCCACGGAGTGGTGCACGCCTGTAATCCCAGTGCTGGGGATGTTGCAACCAGGAGGATCACAAGACAACCAAACATATTAAAAAATAATAAAATAAAATTCTATTCCCTAAGAACACTTGCCCTTGCTTCTGTTTGAGGTAATATTAACTTTTGTATCAAATGGACCAGGAAAGGTTCACACTCACATACATATAATATCACTTTCCCAGGATTGCTATAGTATAGTTCACAGAATGAGTGGCTGAAAAGAAAAGCACATTAATTGGCTCATGGCTTTGGGGCTAGACGTTGGAAAGTGAGATTGGGTGGAGACTAGGCTCCCTCCAGAGGTATGGCAAGCCGACCTTTCTTTGCTCTTCCACTTTCTGCTTTGTGGCAAGATGACGCTAGTCTCTGCCTTCACCTTTGTACATCCATCTCTCCTCTGTATGTGCCTGTCTCTCAGTCTTCAGATCATTTTGTCTCTTGTGTCTGCCTGGGTTCCACCTTCTCACTCCGCATGAGGCATCAACAGTGCTGGAATAATCATCATATTCTGAGATGACCTCTTCTGACTAATATCTTAGTGAAGTTGTAGTCCACTGTAACCTCATCTTAAGTATTGCATGTGGGAAAAACCTGTGCTCAAATAAGCAACATTCTGCAACACTGGTTTTTATTATTTCAACATGTTAATTTGGGAAACACAATTCAACCAATTAAAAAAAAAGCCAGAATGTTTATTTCTTGCTAGCTATAAAAGTAGGTTGAAGCATCTCTTGCCATATTGTCTTCAAGATCAGACTTACAGAAACTACTTTAATGTGGATGTCTTTTCACGTGGGTGTGGAAGACATCAAGAATGGATAAAGAGTTGGGGAGATAGCTCAGTGGAATAAGTGCTTGCCTGGCAAGTGCAAGGTCCTGTGTTCAATCCCCAGTTCCATCAAAAAAAAAAAAGAAAAAGAAAAAAAGAATGGATGAAGAACACAAAGGAACAAGAATAAGAAACTGCAGGCTAGGTTTGAAAATGACACATTTTACTCATTTACAATTGGTAGCATAATAAGTAAACTTCAGAGATATATTTTAACCATGTGCCTAAGACAAAAAGAATATGGAGTTTTCTGAGCAAAACACATGTCTCCCTAACATCTATCCAATTTCACAGTATCAGAGATGTGTATTTCCTTTTTTAAAATGTATTTAATACAAGGTTTATAGGGTCTCGCTGCACAGATCAGACTGGTAGTGATCCTCCTCTTTCAATCGACCAATTGCTGTTTATAGGCGTGACCACCACACCCAGTGTCAATCACCATCTCAGTGTGCCGGGAGCCAGGGCTGGTACACACCGGGGATGAACTCTGGTCCTCGTGTCTGCCTAAGCAGATGCTTTAACACGCTGAGCTATCTGGCCTGCTCAATGTATTTTCTTATATGATGTTGGTAACTATCCTTTGGATTCCCAACAAATACCTTAGTTTAGGTTTAGTTTCTTTAAAAAATTATTTAACAGAAAGTCCTTCTCCATAGTGACCTGATTGGGAGATTTGGATAGTAATTTGCTTTGTAATCCTAGCAATGACAGTAGATTTCCAGAGATAGGGTAGAGGGAGGATTCTTCTATGATGTGGAAGACTGTTTCAAATGTGCCTGTGGAAAACATTTCCACCTGTTTGCTGCTCAGGTAAAAACATTTCATTTGATATTTCCAGTTCCCTGAGAATATGATTTGGCAAGTTTCTCAACCATACACCTTTAGAATAATCCAAATTGGAATGATGGAAAAGATATTTAAGACATTTTAATAAAACATAAGCATGTCTCTTCAGACAATGTGTTCTCTGAATTATTCCAAAGAAAATAGATTTTTGTGGTGCCTATATACTAGCCTTATCAAAATAAATGTATCCTGGGCACTTTTTAATTGAAAGTTTCTGATAGGTGACCATTGCCTTGAGTATTGAGGCAGGAAAAAGTTGCCTAATAGCAATTGGTGCCAGATTCCTGAATTATTGAGGTGCTGCTTCCCTGCGTGGAAATGGGTTTGTGAAAGGGCATGTCAAAAGGTCTTTGATATTATTGTCTTAGTCTGTTGGAGCTGCTGTAATGAAGTATCACAAGACCGAGTTGTGCATAAACAACAGGAAATTGTTTCTGCCAGTTCTGGAGGTTGATCAGTGCAAGTGGAGGGCATGGCTGACTCAGTGTCTGCTTCTTTCTCTGCTGTCTTTTTCCTGCAGCCTCACAGGACAGCAGGCGTGAGCTCTCCTTCTGTGGTTCCCCTCGTGAGGGCACTGACCTCATTCATTTTAACAGAGCTTCTGCCTTCCCAAAGCCGACCCCCTAACACCAGGGCTGTCGCAATGTGAGTCAGGATTTCAATACATTGCGGTCAAACATCCATTCAGTAGCACTGTGCTTGGGATTTCTTCATTTTGCCTGAAATTCTTTCTCAACATGAAATATCACATTCATTATATATATATATATAAGATTTAAAAAACTTGTTTGGACAATTAAATGTGTGTGTGTGTGTGTGTGTGTGTGTGTGTTTTAATACAAGGTCTACAGGGTCTTACTACATTGGACTCATGTTTAGCCTCCCAAAGAGCTGAGATTACAGGGGTACACCCCCACACTCAGTCTCTATCTCTGCCTCCGCTAGCACTGGAGGCAGGGGCGGTCCGGCAAGCCCAGGACTGAACCCTGGCCACTGCGTTCTGTCTAAGCAGGTGCTTTAATCTGCTGAGCTATATGACCGGCCCCAAATACCTGTATCTTGTATTCTGAGTAACTAATTTAAAGATAAGAATACAATGTAGTAGTCACTGTTACCTTCCTATTACCTTGTTTTGATTCTTTTTTTTTTTTTTTTTTTTTTTTTTTTTTTTTTTTTTGTATTTTAGGGAAGGGTCTACAGGATGTTCAGGGTCTCACTACTAGATGGGACTCAGAGTGATTCATCTGCTTGCAGCTGGGATTACAGGAGCACACCACCATACCCAGACTCAATTGCCATCTCACACTCTGGGGCCGGGGCCGAACCCCAGGTCCCTGACTTTAATCTGCTAAGCTATTTATCCAACCCTTTGTTTTGAGTTGTTTTCTCTTTAAAATAGGAAAGGGTTAAGCATTCCTTTTATATTATTATTATTATCATTATTATTAATGTTTTTGGTACAGGGTCTCACTACACAGCTTGGACCCTGATACTCCTGTTTTCAACCTCCCCAGCACTGGGACTACAGGTGTGCATTACCATGCCTGGTCTCATTGGCTGGCTCAGCGCACCCAGGGTCAGGGCCAGCAGGCACGTGGTGCTGCCAGAATCAAACCCAGTCCCTGCACTTGCCTGAGCAGGCACTTAGTCTGCTGAGCTATCTCATCAGCCCTCCTTTCATTTTTAAAATGAATGAAAAATGTAAAGATATTTTGAAATAACTGGCAAGAATTTACCTGCTGGGCAAACCAAATAGCTCAGTGGATTAAAGCGCCTGCTTAGGTAGACTCAAGAGCCTGGGGTTTGATCCCTGGTACACTCAAATGGTGAATGAGACTGTGCATGGTGATACAGTCCTGTAATTCCAGCACTTGGGAGGCTGAAAAACAGAAGGATCACTATGAGTCTTACCTGCTTAGTGAGACCCTGTAGACCCTGTACTAAATATATATTTTTTAAAAATTATCCTGCTGAAGAATTCACCTGGTAATCTGTTATGGACTGTTTCTGTAGATTTGTCAATCCCAAGTATTCCAGAATTTGATCTTTAATTTTTCTGTGGATAATTCAGAGAATCCTGCTTAAATTTGTGTGCTGAGTAAAGAGATTAGCCCAATTTTCACAGAGGAGTTCATTAATCAATTTCACATACACAGCTTTGCCTTTATAAAAATAATTCAGATAAGCACTCAAGTACACAAAGCATGAAATACTTGATCGGGAATATAACTTCTATTAACAACTTCCTTGAGTCAATGCATTTTTCATGGTGGCCTTTGTATGGTGTTACATGTAAAAACTTATAACTATGGTGCATTCTTTCCAATATCTCTAGATTTACAATGAAAGATGACTGCAGAGTCCTTCGATTATTCACGGACCACACACAGAAATTTTCTGAGAATCCTCTTGAGTCTTACAAAAGTCAGTTGATATTTTGCTGGAAAAGTAACTTACTCAATGCTATTACCATAGCTTAAAAACTCCAAATGTTTTGACTGTCCTTGACAGCAAGCCAAGAACATGGATACCAGTCTCTTGGGAACCAACAACAATTACACTGGTGGTTTCAAAAGTAACACTTCGAATAAGCTTTCCGTTTTGATCATAAATGTGTCATACACTTAACATATCCTTTGCTTATAAAAACATACTCAATACATGTGCAGAATATTTCTTTTAGAAGCATCTGCACAAAGTCCTGCTTGCAAAAAGAAGTGAACTAAAGGGAGGGGGGGATGGAGGGAGAGGGAGAGATGGAGAGAAAAAGAGAAAGAAAAACGAAGGAAAAGTAAAGAGGAAAGGGAAAGGGAAGGGATGGGCATATGGGGGAGGAGAAGGAAGGAAGAAAGGGAACGGGAAAGGGGAAAAACACCCAATAACTGAGGAAAGCATTAATTTGCATACTTTTGTTTTCAGCAATGTAAGTAAAGTTAGAACACTGCAGCAAGAAGAAAAACAAACTTATATGAACTATTTAATTGACATTTGTTCCATATCAACAGTGATGGCAATTAATATTTTATTTCGATGGTATAATTTTCAAGAGATTATATGTAATTGAGCCGAATAATTATCACTTGATATCAATAGGTATATTTATAATCTAGAAATTAGTAATCCAAGCAATTACTTATTTATAATTGCTTTATCTGAACAAGTCTCTAGATTTTCTGAACACATACTGTGGAAGAGCACTTTATAAAATAAATTGCCCATTTTTAGTAGCCTAAGTGACTCTCATGGAGGTGCAAGGTTTTTGAGAGGGTGTAAATACAATCAATTAGGTGTGTAGAATGAGAAATGTGTTTGAGTCCCAAAGAAACATGGAAATAAAGTAATGCTGGATATTTGTTTGATAAATGGCTCAAAAATAGATTTTTTGATGCCCAATACTTCGAACATTTTAGCAAAAACTAAAATGGCACTTTGCAAGCTTTTAAAGAAAAAAGTGTCAGTCTTAAAATTCTTATTATCAGATACTAGAAGTAAGAGTCACTGTTGGATTTTGAAGTCACCATCATGAGTACAGTTAGTTATAAAATTTATTTTTCTATTGTCTTGATTCGATGTTAAAATATACTTTTCAATACTTTCTATTCTATTCATGTCTAAACTCACAATTCTCTTATATTCTAATAAAACATTATAATTATAGATTAAAAAACAGCATTTTTTTTTTTTTTTTTTTTTTTTTTTTTTTTTTTTTTTTTTTTTTTTTTTTTTTTTTGGTACTGTGGGTTGAACAAACTGCCATTACAATGAGCTCCATTTTCAGCCTTTTTTTTTTCTTTATAGTGGAACCTGGGATTGAACTCAGGCCCTTGCGCATGCCAGGGATATTTCCAGCCTTTTTGTTTTTAGTTTTGAGATAGATTCTCATTAAGTCAAAAAGCTGCCCAGACTGCACTCCAAATTGCAGGCCTGCTGCCCCAGCCCTCCAGAGTGCCGAGATTGCAGGTGTGTGCCAGCTGGCGCTCAGACCTCCTCCCCCAAGATCGTGTGGGCACACCCCGAAAGTGCGTGAGTTTGTTGGCACTGCTGTTATGGAGCCCCACCGCGGTGCTGGCAGAGCCTGCCAGGTTCTTCATCAGCCGGGCCTGGGTTCCAAATCCAGGACCTGCATGGCGAGGCTCTGAACATTGCGGTCAGCAAGCTCTTTCTGCGATTCTCTGCACCTCGGGTTCTCATTAGCACATTAAACACCACGCACATAGGAGTTTCCTAAGAGTACTTAAAGCACATACCTACACTGCACACAGAGGTAAACCTAGAGTATTAACTCTAGTTCATTCTGTTTTTGCTCCTTTTACCTACTTCTTTTCACGCTGCATGGCGGGTTTTTAGATGATCTTCTATTTCACTTACTACATGCTGAACCTGAAAGTCAGACGACACTCATTCTATTTGAAGTAGTTTACTGTCCAAGGAAATTTTCCATTTTGTGGTCCACACTGAATGTGTTTTGCTCCTTTTCTATGTCTGCTGATGCGTTGTAGTATGGAGGCCCGCTCATCAGCCCCTCTTCCTGTGTCCAACTATGGCAGGATTTGTGTCCAGCTATACCTGCCAGTGTGGTGCGGATTGTTAGAGCCTTTAAAGGGAACTCTCTGGCTTCACACTCTGTGCACTAATGATCTCTTTATTTCTCATTTCATTGTTTCCTTGTTCTAATGGGTCCCCTGATACATAAAAAATAATATATATTTTTGTTTTTTCTTAGTTATTTCTATAAGATTTAAGTTGTAGTTATAGAGTTTTTTCATATTTCAATACAATAATTACTGGAGTGGCAAATACTTCTTTAGTTTTATTAATAGCTATACATGTATGATGCATTAATAATTAAAACAAACACATTAAGCATGATTTTCTTATATGATATGCTAAAATATTTATAAAGCTAAATTTTGCACATATTTAAAATGTTTTTTTTTTAATCAAATCAAGACATTGATTTTCATTGCAGACACATTTCATTAATATATTTTCGAATATTTTAACATTGCCCTGGGGGAACTACCCTCTCGGGCCCCCTCTTGTCCCTCTCTGGGACAGGAGCTTTCTTTCTCTCAATAAATCTAGTCTGCTCATAAAAAAACAAAACAAAACAATGCCCTTTGTCATTGCTTGACTTTGCTTCTGTTGTTTCTGTGATTAATGTATTAGAATTGAAAATGCTTTTCTTTTACATATGTCAATATTTTCTCTTACATTTTAACTTTAGGAAGGTAGAAATACTGTCTTTACTTATGATTTTTTTTTTTTAAAGAGAATAGTATTTATTGGGGAAAGAAAACTAATGTCAGAGAGAGAGAGGAGCAGAAGAGAGGCCTGAGCAGGTTGTCTCCTACTTATGATTATTTACTTATTTTTTAAGGAGAAAAAAACAAAAATAAAATAGCTCCAAACCAGGCTTATATGACAATAACAATAATTAATACATATTTTTATAATAGTACTGACTATTCAGACTACAAGATATAGGCAAGAAATAAGATTTTAAAAATGTATTTGGTACAGAGTCTCACTGCACAGCTCAGACTCACAGGAACCTTCTGTTTTCAACCTCTTCAGAGCTGGGATTACAGGTGTGCGCCACCATGCCCAGGCTCAGAGGTCAGCTCACTGTGCCAAGGAACAGAGCTGGTGGGGCCTATGGTGATGGGGATTGAAATTTGGTCCCTGTGCTTGCCTAAGCAGGAGTTGAGTCTGCTGGGCTATTTCTCTGGCCCTTAGGAGACAAATATTGTCCAAACAACATTAGCACAAAACTTTATTTCAATGAACTAAGAGAAAATTGCTGAGCTGTACAACTATTTTTGACATATAATATATGTGTGTGTGTGTGTGTGTGTGTGTGTGTGAAAAGAAGGAAAGGAAGGGAATATATATATATATGTATTCCTTTTCCCCATCCAAGTTTTTCTTTCCTTTGAACATTTTTTTCCAATTCTCAGTATCTATTATGCATTGTGGATCTCATTTACTATTTAGTTTCTCACACTAGAGAGAACTACAGTGTTTACCGACATGGGTTTGATTTATTTCAGTTATGAATACGCTACTGAGTTGTCACTATTCACTAACAAAAGTCGCAAGTTTACTGTTCTTCATAACTGATTAATACTCCATGATATAAAACAACCACATTAAAAAAAAAAAAAAAAGTCCATTCCTTAGCTGATGAACTTTTAGGTTGTTTCCAAGATGTAGCTATTACAGGTCTGAGGAGATAGCTCAGTGGAATAAGCACTTCCTTGGCAAACCCAAGGGCCTGAATTCAATTCCTGGTTCTGCCAAAAAAAGGAAAAGAAAAAAGAAACAACAAAAACAAGATGTAATTGTTACAAATTGTGCTTCTATAAACATGGGCACACATATATTGCTGTGTGTTTTTAGCTGTGTCTGAATTTTATGTTCCCCTGATCCTCAGATCTGATATTTTGCCCATATAATGCTAATTTTGGCATAGTATCTTGTAGTATAATTTTAGGCCAGGGATTGTGATATCCCATGATTTCCCTCTGTGGGCCAAGATTGCCTTTACTATTCTAGGTCTCTTCTGTGTCTAAATAAATTTTTGGACAGTTTTCTATGGTTTTGTGAGGTCTGATGCTGGTATTTTCATTAGGATTAATCTGTAACTCATTTTGTGAGTAAGGCCCTTTTCACAAATTTTGGTTCTTCCTATCCATGAGAAAGGAGTATGTTTCCATGTTCTGATGTCCTCATCCATCTCCTTTTTCAGGGTACTGTAATTTTCAGCATATGTATCTATAGTTTTTACTTCCTTTGTTACATAGTAAATACTAAGTATTTAGTGTTTTTTGAATGCTATTGTAAAGGGTGTACTTTCTCTAACTTCTCTCTTAGTGAGTTTGTTGTTTATGTACCTAAATTTTATAAATTTTTGAGTGTTGGCTTTGGATCCTGATACGTTACTAAACTTGGTAATTAAATGTACATGTCTTTGGAGTTTGGGGGTCTTCTATGTAGAATATCATGTCATCTACAAATAATGACAATTTAACTTTTTTCTTTCTTCCATTTATTCCTTTTATCTCTTTCTTGTCTAATTGCTCTTGCTAACATTTCCAGGGTTGTACTGAATGAGAGTGGTGATGGTGGAAATCTTGTCTTCTTCCTGGTTTTAGAGTGAATGCTTTCAGTTTTTGATGATTTAGTCTAATACTAGCTGTTGGTTTGTCATATCTGGCACTTATCAAACTGAAAGAAAGATCACCACTCCAACTTTCAGTAGATTTTCATCATGAATGAATGCATAGTAGACTTTGTCAGGTGGTTTTCCTGAACCTTTTGAGAATATCATGGGATTTTTGTCTTTGTTTTTGTAAATATAGTGTATTACATATTTGATTCATATATACCAAAGGTTCCCTTCATCCTTGGGATGAATCCTACTTTGTTTTGGTATGTGACCTACTTGATCATTTGCTTCATTCTGTTTGCTAGTTTCTTACTAAAAAGTTCTGCATATATGTTTATTAGACAGATTGGTATACAGTTTTCTTTTTTGTTTGAGTTGTTTTCTAGTTTTGGAATCAGGGTAATATTTGCTTCCAGGAATGATTTTGGAAATGTTGCTCCCCTTTCAATTTCCTTAAAGAGTTTTTGTATCAGTTCTTCTTTAAATTTCTTTTAAAGTTCAGCACTGCATCACTCAGTGCCCAGTGTTTTCTTCATTGCTATATGTTTAGTTACATTTTCAATTTCTTTAGGTGAACAGGTTATTTGGAATTTTTATATCTTCTTGATTTAGTTTTGGCAATTTGTTTGTATCTAGCAGCCTGTCCATTTCTTCTGTGTTTTCTGTCTTATTAAAGTATAGATTCTTGTATTAGATACTGGTAATCTGGATTTCTATAGAATTCGCTGTGATTTTTCCCTTCTCATTCCTAAATGAATTTGTGTGTTTTCTGTTGTATGTTATGGGTCTGCACTGAAAGAAATGAGAAGACCTGATGAAAGTAGCTTCAGAGGTGTCACTGAGATGAATCTCTGTCCAAGTGAGCCCAGAGCCTTAGAAGCATCTCACATTTATTCAGGGCTAAAGACAGGCTAAGGAATGTGCATAATTACTTAAGTGAATACAAACTGTATCTCTACTAACTTCCACCATTTGCCTAACACTAGGTTCACACAATTGCTAGCTGATAACATTCCAGCAAGGGATCAAAGAACAGGGGGTCTGCAGGAGAAGCTGTTATCTAGAATCCCATTTCCGGGAAATTCAAAGACAGCCATCCCCCTCGGGCTCTGTCTATGGTTCCCTACTCTCTTAGGACATTAGGTTTTTATCTCAAATCTGTATTTCTGCATTTTCTTTTCTCCTTTTTGGTGAGACTAGCTGATGGTTTATGAATTTTATTTGTTCTTTCAAAGAACCAACTTTTCACTTAATTGATTTTTTTTTTTTATTGCTTTCTTAAAGGGCCAGCCAAACAGCTCAGCAGATTAAAGCACTTGCAAGCAGGCGCAGGGGCTGGGGGTTCCATTCCTAGGCTTGCCATCTTGGCCCCATACCCTGGGTGCCTGAGATGGCATTTGGGACTGAGCCTGGTGGTACAGACCTATAATCCCAGCTCTTGGGAGGCTGTAAACAAGTGGATCACTACAAGTCCAATCTGTGATCTACAATAGTGAGACCCTGTACACTCTGTAGACCCTTTCCTAAAATACAAAATAAATAAATAAATTATATGTATTATATATAATTATGTATTATATTTTATATAAAAATAAATATTGTTTTCTTAGTTTCACCTGATTAATTACTGCTCTTACCTTTATAATTTACTCCCTTATATGAGCTTTGGATGTGATTTGTTCTTCTTTTTGTAGAAGTTTGAGGTGCAACATTAGGTTGTTTATTTGAGCTCATTCTGTTTTCCTGAAGTGGGAGTGTATTACTATAATATTTCCTTCATAAGACTGCTTTCATTCTGTCCTATATGGTCTGGTATGTTGTATGGACATTATCATTTAATTGCAAATACTGTTTAATTCTTTTTTTTTTTTTTTTTGTATTTTAGGGAAGGGTCTACAGGTCTTACTGTAGATTCAAGGTCTTACTAGTAGATCAGACTCATTGTGATCCAACTATTTATAGCCTCCAAAGAAAGAGCTGGTATTACAGGCGCATGCCACCAAGCCCAGTCTCAGTTCACATCTCAGCGGGCCCCAGGGGCAGGGCTGGCATGGCAGCCTCAGGCATCAACCTCCCAGTCCTTGCATCTGCTTGCACGAGCTTTAATTCCCCTGAGCTATCTAGCCAGCTCTTCAATGCTACTTTTTGTAATTGGTTCTCAACAAGATAATCAAGCTCTTATCTCTACCAAGGAGACAGAAGTTAATACTCACATGGCTTTAGCACCTTTCTTTATAATTTTAAGTCAGTTTTAAAGCAAATTCTTTCAAAATTAGCTGCATTTTAGTAAAACACTTTTGTATCCCTCAGAACTCTTACAATCACTTCCCATATCCTACTGAGAAGAGCCATCCATTTCTCCATTATATCCATAAAATACTTTCCTTTTTTATATAGGTAACTGTTGACAGAATACATAGCACACAAAATCTTTTTCTATAAAATCTGAGCTTGTGCTTCAGTTCCTCCTTACTTCCACAATTCTGTAGTTGCACATTTGCTGCTCATTTTGTGCATCCTTGAACATTATCTCTCTTGTAGAAGCTGTTTATGGTTAGCCTCCAGAGACACGGTAATATCCTTTATCACTGTGTAGGTAACAAAGCGTAAGGTAAGCTGCTGCTGTTATGTGAAAAACATTCCTTTTTATTCCCCTCATCTTTTTCCCCCTCAAATCTACTCCAAATTATTCTGGTTGTGTTATGATAGGGAAGCTTTTGTGAAGCAGTGAACAGAATAAAAAAAAAGAAAAGAAAAATCTTTTTTTAACAAAAGGTAACATTTATCTAAATTCAGGTAAGGCAGTGTCTCCATTGTAAATAATACTTCAGAAATTTTAAATTAAGAATATTTTACTGCATTGTGCTTCTATTTTTATGTGACTGGAACTACATGAGTTATTTCAAAAGGCGTAGGGCTGAGGCTGCCACTTGGCCGCATGGTGCGTAGCCCATGTACACAGGTTCTGGGTTCAATCACTAGCCTGAAAAACAGAAAAATCATAACAAAATATTAAAATTATATAACTGCAGTTCAAGAATATGAAATACAGTACATTGAAAATCTTTTCTAGTGTAATCTTACCAATAAGCCCTAATTTTAATAGGATTAGCATTAGTATTATTACTTTATGCATTTGGTACAGGGTTTCACTATGCAGCTCAGACTCCTAGTGATCCACCAGTTTTCCTCCTCCCTAGCACTGGGATTATAGGTGTGTGCCACCGTATCTGGTCTTAGTGTCTGGCTCAGGGCCTCTAGGAAGGTGGGCTGGCATGGCATATGGTACTGGGGATCAAATCCATGTCCCTGAGCTTGTCTAAGCATTATTGTGCTCCAAAATTCTACCTCTTAGAAAGGACTTTATATTCATTACTAATTTTATATTCATTACTAGTGAGTAGTTATACATACAAGTAATTAGGATGACAATTATTTATGCAAAAACTTTATTAGATACATCATTAAAATATTCATGTCCAGACATGAAATATAACTTTTAAGTATTTATTATTTTCCCAATTAAATTGTTCATGTATACAAATACATCAGATTTTTCAGATATCCAATGATATTTAAGTGAAAAATGTGTGTCTCATTTTCCCTCCCATGGCAGTCTCTTATCTGCATGCTAATACACAGATAACATAAATTTTATAATAAACATACGTCCTTGCCCAGTTCCTCTAACATTATCCTTTTCTCCTAACTGAATTACAACCTATCGGAGTGAGTTCAGCGTTCCCTCTCAAGTTGTCCCACGTATTTTCATACAACCTGTGAGAACATCCTTGGCACTAAATTGCCTTTTCTAAAGCTGTGCCAGCACCCAGTCTTTTCCCCGTAACTCACCAAGTAGATATATTTGGACATTACTTGAAAATTCCAGCACTAAATTAGACAAATTGGACCTATTTGTGGATTTGTTTGCTGATGTTCAAGCTGACAGTGGTGTGTGTCTGGGGATACATTGAGGTGTCCGCGTACCATGGCACGAATAGATTGCTCATTTACTTGATGGATGGGCATAGAAAGCAAGCGGTGTATGGAAGATTTCCCTGAAGGTGGCTGCTGCTCCACCTTGGGGAGTGGGCTCATTCTGTCTGGCTAAGACTGACTGCAGAATTGGAAGCCGTGACTTCAATATGGGACAACAGATTTAGAGACACTGTGCAGCCTTTGCTCCTGTCTCCTTAATCAGAAGAGAGTCCACTGCACCCAGAAGAAACACAAATTTACATTTCTGTGATAACACTATGCCATTAAATCACCTCAACAATTCAAAGTTTTTTTTTATTAAATACCTAACAATAAATATCTTCATACCACAAATGATCATTTAGTATCTTCCTAGTAAGTGTGCTTCTCCCTGAAGGCTTCCACGTCATTTCTCTATGAAAATGCTGGCACAAGTCTATGAGGATTCTAAGTCATTGACCTTATGCGATCAATATTCCTCCTGAGGGCTACTTAATGGTTTAGAAATCATACTCGCGGTATTACTTGGCTCAGATATGTTTGCTTGGGAGAAACAGACCTAATTTTGTATTCAAATGAACTGATTATAATGTAAAACAGCTCTTATTGGTTTCTAGTTACTTGGGAAACTGTGTTAATGTGTGTTTTATACTGTTTAAGTAATCAATCCATGTTTTTCAAATTTGGAACATTAGAATACTATTCTTTAACTCCTCTTCTCATCAAATTTTAGCCAACTGTTCATTTAGCAGTTTTATGTCTCTAGAGATAAAAAGATTTTTTAGACTTTATCGAAGGTACAGAGCAACTGATTCATTTTTACTCTTTTACTTTTTCAAATATGATAATTTTCCAATAGCATTTTAAATCCTATCACTTCTGCATAGCTTTACCTAGTTCTACTGATGAGATATTTAGTCAGTTGTTTTGTACCAGTAGCTCCTAAAAAGCCCTGAAATAATTTGCTCATATTTCATAGCACTGAATATTTTGTTGAATAGCTATACCTTAAATTTTGTATTAATCATATTATACTCAGAAAAATGCTTGTTTATAGGTGCTAAAATTGCTGGTAATTTACAGATAGAATTTTAAGTTAGACATGGCAACTCTATGTGAGAAGAGTAAATATAGTAAAATGCAGTTAACTTTTCCCAGTGACACTAGTAATGGAAATCAAGAATACCTCACTGACATATACTCGTAATAAATGATAAATTTTATATTTTTCTATTATTTACTATTGTTTGATAAAACAATGTTCCATAAGGAAAGAAAAAAGATCATACTTGAACAAAAACACTTTGTGAAGACTTAGGTTAAGGCCATACTCATAAATTATAAGAAAAAAATATATAAACTATACATTTATATGATATGTATGAGAGGGAGAGTTTGTGTGTGTGTGTTTTAACTTACTGGCAAGACTATCTGGTTATTTATTATACTTATCAAAATATTTCTAATTTTAAAATTCCATTATTAAACTATGAAGGCATATTTTTGTAGTGCATAGTTTACTGTCTAGAACCTCAAATTATGAAAGCATAAAGCTGGTATGAGCTGTATTGCCTGATAGGATTTTGTGTAAAGATTCAATTTCAAATATGGTAAGCTATAGACTTGTGCATGGTATGCACGGCATCTGCAGTATCCCTGTGTTCCTCATAATATACTTCATTTAACCACATAACAAATAATTCATGGGCAGATCAAAGTTGGCATTACATACTGTGCCTTTTCTTCTATGTCGTGTAATAGTAAAAATACAGGGAAAGGTCAACGTAATTAGCTGAATATCGCATCAAGACAAAATATATCTGAAAATGAGATTTTAATTAGCATATGCACCATTGGGCTGCATCGCTCACACAGGAAAGGGATGAAAGTCTCTCTGATACAATCAGTTTTGTCAGTGAAAGAACTAAGTCCACCTACATTTGGCCAGAGAGCTGGGATCATCATTTGCTAGACAGCGTCCTGAAATGTAATCTGCTTTTCTTTTGATGGTGGACACTTACTGTATAATGTGAAGGTAAAGAGTTGGTTAATTGTTTTAAAAATGAAATATTTTCTGGATAATAAAAATCTTTGCAAATCCACCTGTATAAGATTTCATTATGTAATTCTGAGTCAAGTTCACTTAGGTTAATTTTCAAATACATGTAGAACAATAGAACTTATCAGATGATAGTCGGTTTAGCTTCATTAGAACCCAAATTTCAGGAAGTCAGTTCCAAATTGTACCTAAATCAAAATTTTTTCAAAATCTATTGACAAACCTTATGTATAAGGGCAGTAATTAAAAGAAATAATTTACCATGTTTGCACCATTGAAGGAGAGAATCTGTCTTGTGTCTCAGCTAAGTGTTTGTTTTGAAAGTATTGGTGACTTGCCACTCCATAAGATACAAAAAGTAGTCTCTGCCAAGAAATGGTCAGCTTTGTGTTACAAACCTTCACTGGAAAGAGACTGAAATCAATGAGGGTTTGGCCCTAAGGCTAAGACTTACCCTCATCCTTCATGTCAACAGAACTCAGCCATGCGGACCCACTTTTTATTTAGTTCTGCATGACATTAAACATAGATCTTAGAAAATTTTAATCTTTAGACATAGTAGGAAGGGGCAGTAGAATAAATGTTCAGACTGACTAATACATTTGACAGACTCAGAGATTTCATAGTCAGCAGGGGAGTTGCTCTGCCAAAAATCAAATGAATCAAAGAACCTGCCAAGAAACCAGCTAGCAGGGAGAGGGCTGTGGACAGCTATCATAGAGCCCACATTGTCTCCTAGAAAATCTGCTCAAAGTCATGGCATCTGGGTGTTAACCTGGCAGCTGCCAAGGGTGTGGCCACAACTGTTGGTTTAGAGGGAACTGCTAAACGGCCCACAAGGGCAGAAGGGAAGAGTGGTCAAGAACACAAAAGATGTCCATGCCAAATACAACCTCTAAATGCAAAATGGTTGGATTTCTTGCTGTCTTCTTTTTCTTTTGATTTATTTTTAATTTTGAAGTACAAATATCAATCAGACAGTTTTACGACACCTTAACAAGACAGATTCAATAAATTAATACATTGCAAACTGTTTTCATACTGGTTTGGTATCGTATAAGGTACATACATGGTATTATACTTACAGACATTGTTATAGCAAATGTCACTTATCAGTAAATTAAGAGTGTAGCTTTTGTTCTGGATGGTTAACAACCTAAGTTCACAAATCAGAGTTGGAGAAATAGAAGAGCCACAAGGCCAGCCAACATTTTGGCTCTAATCTTTCAAGGTCAGTGAAGACTCAGGACGTAGGAGAACCTGTATTGCAACATCATGAAACTCAGGTGAGCTCCAAATTTTCTGAACAAGAAGATTATGGAACCACAGAGGAAAGAGATTGAAGTTCTATAGTGTCCCGGGGGAGAGTCACATGGAGAGAAAACTTTCTCTCAGGCTCTCACAGAGAGCAAACTGGTCAAGCATTGGCCATGACTCATCCACATGGATGACACAGACAAAGGATCTACAGAATAATGCACAGGACTAAAAGATAAACCCTGAGGGGACTTCACTGACCACATAAGAAACATAAAGTACATGTGTTGGTATGTAAGTCTTGCTTGATCTAGGTCTTAACCATCCAACAGAAAAGTATAAAAATGAAGTATACATCATGAAGCCATAATATTAAGCTGAGCTGTAAATGGCTATGGTCAAAAACTTCTTTGAATAACTCACTATTGCTGTCTTCTCTTTTTTTTTCTTGTCTCTTGTTTTCATTTCTTACCCTTAAAAAAAAACAAAAAGAAAAACATTTACTTGAGAGACAGTATGGCAGTAATTGGTATGACATGACAAGCAGTACATATTTAGAAGACCAGAATGACAGGCATTCCAAGCATAACCCTACTGTTACACACTGCTATCTTCAGTGCAGTTGCTTAGTTCACAGGTATCAGCATATATAGTCAGTCATGGTGAGAATTCTACCAATTAACTGCTAGTTTCAAAAACCTGCTGAAGATTCTCAGGATCATTGCCTTACCCATCTTGTGCATATAAATGAATGACTTTGCCCCTGTCATGTTTCCTATCTTTCCTCCTTGCCCTCTCTTCATTGTTTAATCCTTAAGTTCTCACTTTCCTTTTAATTGTGTTACATTTTTCAATTTTTATTTCTTCTTACACTAGGGAGACTATATAATATTAACACATGTGGGTCTGGTTTATTTCACTTATGAGTATACCTTCAAGTGGCATCCATTTAAATATAAGGGCTTCAAGTTTGAGTGAAAGTACTCAGAGTTTTTTTGAGCTGTTATGTCATATAGGAAACAATATGCAGATACACAGAATTGAAGAAAATTCTACAGCAGTCTTAAAAAAATATCTCCTTGGGGCCAGGGAGATGGCTTAGTGGAATAAGAGCTTCCCTGGCAAGTGCAAGGGCCTGAGTTCAATTCCCAGTTTGGCAAAAAAAAAAAAAAAAAAAAAAAAAAATCTTCTTGACATTTTGGCAAATCCTTAATTGTGCAGGAGGAAAAGAGAATTAGGGGAATCGCTCTTACTCCATCATCATAAAACCACCAGCTGAGGAAATGTCAATCTATAACATTTCATGGACATCTTTGGGTTTCTGTTTGCTTTTCACTTCCAAGGGTAAGTACCATATGATAAATCTTTGCTCAAGTCACCTATATTTATAAAAAGTCTTTCATAAATCTCTTCCTCATGTGTCTTTTCTTCACTAGATTTGCGATGGAAGTAAGATATACAATGATTTTTGTTAAGGAATTTATGTTAGTAAAGGCATCTACCTGTATCTAGGTTTGGTAGTATTCTAGATTATTAAAGATAAGTACAGTAATGCATAAGCTATTAAAATCAAAACAACTACCTTCTTAATGCTTAAGAAAGTAAAGATCAAAATCAGAATTATCTTGAAATCACCTACTAATGTTTAGTAACTTCAAATACATACCATATTTCATCAGTTTCTGAAATCACACAGTGCCTCTTGAGGTACCATGCAATCCAGAAATTATCTGGCCACCACGGAGACTTTAACACCTTAGGCTCCCAATATGTGGTAGAGGTAACTGCTTGCCTAAGGGCTTCAGGGAAATCTGAGTTTATGCAAAGAAAATGAAACCAGAAGTTTGGTGGTCCTGTGCGCGTGGGCCATTCGCAGATAGCAGTGTTAGGAACTTTCCTTTAATGCCGTAATGTAGTGATAGATATTCTTTTTATAATTTTTACTGAGAACATTTGGGCTCATAATTAAAGGTCAATCTCTGATTCTTACTAAAATAGATTCAAGCAATGCCTGCTGTTTTAGGCAAACAGTTTTTCAGCTAACTGCAACATTCTCCAAATGGATGCCACTTTCTTATTCTGTAAAAGGCAAAATTATTTCTGAAAAAATATATTTAAGGAAACTCAGGTGATCTAAAGACAAAAAGAAAATCTGCAAAGTCTCATGGGAAGATCAAAATACTTTGCAGCCAAATCTGATAGCAGATTTCTGTGATCCTAGTACTTTGGAAGGCTGAGGAAGGAACACTATATTAGAGCCCAACCTGAGTAACTTAACCAATGAACAAGACCTATTCTCAAAATAAAGATTAAAAATGACATAGAAATATAGTTCAATATGAGGGCCTTCTGGGCACTGGAAAAATTTAAACTTTATCTGATGATTTTTTTTAAAAACAAGGGCCTGAGTTCAATCCCTGGTTCCACCAAATAAATAAATACATAAATAAATATTTTAAAAAACAATAATTTTACTATATCCCTAGAATGCATCAAGTGCTAGGAATAAGACAGAATAAATACTTATTTTTGTGTAATAAGTATTCTTTTGTTAAATTACAGTATGAAAATCCTACATTTTAGTATAGAGTTTTCCACTTGATTCTTATAAGTATCTACTGAACTGGATATTATTTCCATTTAGCCTGACATGAAGTTCCATAAATCTATTTTATTGATGAAAATGTGTTATAAATTTTAATTCGCCTTAATACAATAGTTAAATATATATCATACATCTTGGGCCTATAATATGTTTTAAGGCGATAATTTAGATGCCTAATTCTCATTTTGGTTTAACTGTACATCTAAAATCATTTCTTTTGGTATGATACTAATGTTCAGATCTGAGTTTATTTGCATTTTAATGTGGCAATATTTTGGGGATAATCTCTCTCTTTCTCTCTCTCTCTCTCTCCATTTGATCTATCATGATAGAGGTTAAGAGTTGGTAGGAAATAAAGACCAAGAGAAATATGAAGTAATGTTCCACTTCTTTAATGTTAAAACATGATTTTGAGGTTAGAATATACAATAAAAATTTCAGAAGGGGAGGTCTTTCTATAACTTTAGCTTGTAAAAACTCAGACCTAAAATATCTGATTCAGAAGAGTTCTTCAAGAAAAATAGCTCATTTGCTTCTTTCATTCTTCAAAAGGCAAAATTATTTCTGCGAAAATGTATTTAAGGAAACTGAGGTTGTCTAAAGACAAAAAGTAATCAAGGAAGCATGCAGCTCTATTGTGACAGTAGATACAAAAATATCATATACTCAGCAATAAAAGCAAATACCTGCCAGCTGCTATAGCAGGGACTCTAGGTATTGAGAGTACACACAATGTAGTTCAGGGGCAGACTTAGAGGGGCCTACCAAATCACAATATATGCATTTGTCTCTGAATAATAGGAGTCTCTATTAGTCTCAACAGGGAGGGTACATTTTTGGGTGACTTAGAGGTATTAGAACTTCAGAAAAATGACTATCAAGCTGTATGGGGCTATTTCAATATTTTATAAACTGGTTGATCACACTGTTTGTGTGCCATGTTAAGTAAGAAAATTAGAGCTAGGGAGATAGCTCAGTGGAATAAGTGTTTGCCTACCAAGCACAAGGTCTTCAGTTCAATCTCTGATATCACAAAAAGAAAAAAAAAGAAAGAAGAAAATTAAATACTATGTGCTAAATAAATGAAATCAATAACTTACATCTCTGGCAAAAATAAAATAGAAATGGTGTAAAAGAGATTGATCACAAGCTATGTTATGCTTGAATATCTCCGAGTAGGTGGTCCTTGAATTAAAATCTGGATGATAAAAAGAAAAGATAGTAGTGAAACTCTTGGGAAGAACAGGCTAGGTAATGTGGCCAGGACATACAATGTGTAACTGCAAAATAAGAACAGAATTAGAGAAAGTATGTCCATAAATTCTGAACACTTAACAATGAATGCAAAACAGATGCACAATGAGGAGATAAAACATTTCTTCAAATCTGAACTTATGACAGATGCAGAAGAACACTGTAAAGAAGGGGAAAGCCTAGGACATAAATAGCTTTTGAGGCCAATATCTTAATAGTTTCTCTAATTTGTAGTAGTTTAAAGTATGCATAATTCATTCTCAGACACTTAGAAATGACATGAGAATGTGTAAAGTGGGTACAACTGTTAGATGAAGAAGACTAAGAATAACTGGAAGGAGTGAAAAATCATAGAAGGCAACACAAATAGCATAAAAATTTTGATCACTGAAATAATAGCAGAAAATGTTCCAAACATAGGAAATGAATAAACTTACAATTAAGCAAGGCATATCAAACCACAAATAGCCATGATCAAAAGACAACCTCTGTGTCTTCATTTTTTTTTTTTTTTTTTTTTTTTTTTTTTTTTTTTTTTTTTTTTTTTTGTCTTTTTGAGACAGGGTCTCACTATGCAGTTCAGGCTGGCCTTAAGCTCACTTTGTAGCTTAGGCTGGTCTCGAACTCACAACAATACTCCTGCCTCAGCTTCCCGAGTGCTGGGATTACAGGCATGCACCACCATGCCCGGCTCGTGTCTTCATTTTTAACCATGGTATAGTAGGTTTACAGGAATAAATTGAAATAGGCTTTACATTTAGTTTGTGTTTTGGGACTATGTTAAAAACATGCAGACATAAAAAGTTCATGATTACTATGCTTTACAGATGAGCAGTTCTCTATAAACGAGCAGGGTACATAGGACAATTCATTTCTGTTCCAAAGCAATACAGTTGAAAGCATTCTAACACATTCCTATGAGAGAGCATTTGTCTCATGCCATTACATGTATTATTTGACTATTTGGGATGATAATCCTTAGAATTAGATTTAATCCATTGTTGAAAATTATTTTTATGAAATTTGTTTGATTTGAATCATAGAAGCTAAGAAATTTAATCTTTTGGAAGAATATTTTCAAAACTAGTGAGATATTTCAATGCTATGTCCAATCACATGATTGAAGGGACAAATTTTCTTCCTGTTTGCTTAAATGCTGGTGCAATTTACTAAGGATTTGCTATAATATTTACTAGGATTAGATCAGCAGGTGTGGCATGTTATATTTCGTTAATGTTAGTGAGCACCTGTGGCTTAAGGAAGTGCTTTTAAACTTGAATGTCATTTAGATGTATTATTCAAACCTTTCCATAAAATTCTCCAGATCATTAGGGAAATATTGCTTGCTATTAACCAAGAAGGAAATTATTACAAATAATGAATACAAGGACAGACTAAGGTGTTATAGCTGTGTTTGCTTTCCTTGATTTTATCTAGGGAAGAATATATTGTAGTAGATTCCTGTGCATTTGAATTATGAAGACAATAGTAAAAAATGCAGACTCCGAGTGTCCTTCTGACTGATAGCCGATGATTAACTTCTGTGACAGTAAACAAAAGTCAGTCCAATAGGGTAAATGACCACCCAGAGATATAGGAGTCACACAGTGTCAGGACTGCAAGGTGCTTTAGGGATCACCTGGAGAGCCCCTCCCTTAATAACTCAGTAAGCTGAGTCTCAGTGAGAACACATCTTACTTGAGGCATCACTTTGACTTATTGGAAAAGTCAACCTAAAACTGTATTTCCTGCCTCAAAACCACCCTGACTTCCACTGAGTAATTGTTGTTTCTAAACATTTGAGCATAGGAGAGATGGCTTCTGAGGAAGGGATGCAGCAGGGAAGAAATGTGAGAGCAAAGTTCTCATGTCCTGTGATATATACTGAGAAGCTAGACATTTACCTAAAGAGCCCAAGAAACTATCATTTGTTTGCTGTCAATTAAACTTTCTAAGAGTCATTTACAATTCCATTCAGTTAAGAGTCTGATGCTGGGATTAAGGGTGTGTGGTTATTAAATCAGTCCGTTGATTGGTTTGGTTTAGTTCTGGATGTGGACAATGGGAAGCCGCAAGCTGGGTGTGGGTAGCACCATCCAAAAGCCAGGCAGCCTTGGTGAATATAAAGGCACAGAAAGAAAGCAGGCTGCTTGCCTCCATGCTAATTCACTGCTTGCTACCCTGCTGCCTTCCACCTGCAATGAATGGTTAATCCTCTGTGATGTCTCTCTGCCATACCAACCAGCCTGGAGCCAGCTCTGAACTGCAAACTCCATGAACTGTAAGCTAAACAAACTTTCCTCAGCTAACTCTGGGTTAGTGAGAAACAAGTATGTAAGTTGGTCACATATACTTGACTGTTTGAAATCTCAGTGAGAATGTTTATGACATGGGAATCAGCAAGCATTAGTATGGAGGACTTTCTGTGTTCTTTTTTTTTTTTTTTTTTTTTTTAATACCTCAAGAGAGATTGTTGAGCATACAATTGTACTTAATGTACTTGCATTTTTAAGACATTCTTGGGAGCTCAGCTCTGCTAGCAGTTGGCCATGGCTACACTGACAACTCAGGTATTTATATTTTCTAACAGGCCATGACATACTTACATGTTCTTTTAAACATATCATTGTATTCTATACACATTGTTTCTATCATGGGGCTCTTTTCACATCAAATGAGCACAACAAAGGTCCCAGGTTCAAGGATTTCATGCTGCCCACCATCCTGAAGGTACTGGCTTAATGGAACAGTGGGAGGGCCTTTGGAAGACACACAGTACCAGCGGATGACAATACTTGGCAGGGATGAGCCCGTGTGCCTCAGAAGCCCACATGTGGTCGACTTCATGTCTCCATTGCCATACTCTTTCTCCTGACATATCACACCTTTGTAAGCCAGCCTCACACGTACTAATTTGGATTTGGAGCAAGCTTGTGTGTGAGTACAATAGGATGTAAATTCATTGAAAATCTACTAAAGTTGTCAGAGCCACACTAGGAGCAGTGACTTGTAAGAAAAAACACCAGAATCTGGGTCCCCTGCAAGGAACTGACCAGGATCTGAATACTTGGATAGATCATGAACATAGAAGCGCAAGTGGATTCGTCCATCGATGTGCGAGCACTCTGTCAGCCGCCCTCTCAAACAGCTTCTCCCACAAGTACACTAAAGCACTTCCCCTGTCAATCTCTGTGATGCTTCCGTCCCACACTATTTACAGAAGGCTGCATAGCAGAACAACAGATTTATGAAAATATCATTGAAGGTTTTTCCCTAAAATAGTTACCATAAGGAGTTTTGTAAAACTCTCGAGTCACTCATTATTGTACTATATAATACTACATGTGTTTTTAAAAGGGGTGAAATAGGCCATTGATAAGGATGTGTAGACTGAATTTTCTTTTCAGAAAAAGTAGATTGCCACAGAAACAGATTATAAAAAAATGTTATAGTTGAAGGAATTTCTATACTTCTGTCCAAAGCACTAATTGATATGGTCCCAAGACTACACTGACAATAAAATGTCTAGCTCATATATAAGATGAAATGCTTTTTAGATGTGACAGTGTCAGGGCCTTGAAGGATAAGGCCCTTAGAACTCACTTTTATCCAATAAAGGGTAGAAAAAGAGGGACAGAAGAGAGAAAGAAGTGAATGAGAAAATGAAAGCAGGTATCCCATGGAGGGAATGCCATCTGTTACGGATAAACATTTTAAGTTAACATTCATCTTTAAGGTCCTAACCCTTATATAAAACTTAGGTATTATATATTTCTTTGAAAATTATTATCTGTTCTCTTTTCTCTTTAAGCCATCTCCCACTTAGGAACCTTGTATTTTTAAAACTATTAACCTAAGTTTCCCTCCCTCCATAGTATCTCTGCTGAAGAACCTAATCTGAATGATTCAAGCAAATATGCCTTTGTTTTCTTTCTTCACACTCCATTTCAACTCAGGCTGAATAGGCCATCAATATAGAGTGTAAAGTAACAAGAGCACACTTATCTTTCTATGCCTGAATTGCCACCTCCAACCAACCCCATCTGATGGCGATCAGTCAACAATGACTAAATCACCATGATATACGACGCCTATTTGAAACTCCACTTCACATATGGTGGCCATGGTTCCGTAGGTACCACCAATCCATCCTCAGAGAGCAGGATCCCTAGTTTATGAAGCTGGAATGCATTTCAATAATTTCTTATTATAAGTTGTTTGTTGTATATTTTAATATATTTCTTATAAATAATTTCTGTTTATATACTAATTTAGTGATTCTTACAAACTATCTAAAGTATATTTGCATAATAAATGGCATAAATGGTTCAAGAGTAGGGTGGAAGTTGGGTAAGATCCTCCAGCTATTACCTGAGCCCTGAGATAAACACCAGGTTAAGCAGTTAAGCGTGTGCCGAGATGCCTTGAAAAGATCTTTTAAGAAAACTGGATGAGAGATCATAGTGTCTGGTTTTAACGTAATAAAACAAAAACAGAAAGTGACAGGAAGGATGGAGTTTTCACTCTCATGAACTTCCCATCAATAATAGGCGTGAAATGAGATAACTCCTGCTTGCAGATAAGGAAATTAAGTCAAGTCTTAGATTTAAAACCTAAAGACTAGTCCTGGTACTGTGAAGTAAAAGGTCAACCTAAAGACTGGGCTACTACAACTGTATCAACCACACCATAGATTACCTCTCTCACTCCTTCTCTGCGTCCACTAGAAAAGAAGTCATAAAGGTTAGAAACAGACTCTGCCTTGGTGCTCAGTCGTGGGGTGACTGAGTGAAACTCACTGAGGCAGAAACCAAAGACCCTTGTTCAGGGCAGAGTTTGCTCATGGACATGCCCTAATATCAGCTGGAGACCAGCTGGCTAGTGGGACACACTCAAGTTTCAGCTTGCATCATTAGTTGCTTTGCATTGGTCCTGGGGTGTTTATACTCACACCTTCACACTATGGAGATCTCTGTAGCTTTGAGACTTAGGTAAACCCCAGGTTAGCCTTTGCAGAATTGGTTTAGTTTCTTGCTGAAAACAGGACTATTTCTACCATCCATTTCCGCAGTTTCAGACAGAATGGAAAACTCCAGGCCGTGGATCAGTGATTGAGCAGCTAAATTTGTCCTGGCACCAGACAGAGACTCATATCACACTGGATAAACTCACGTGTAGGAATTATCATTAACTGCTGGAGTAGGTATACATGCAACTCTGCAGGTCTCAGGAACTCTGAGACTCATACATGAGCCAAACTAGTATCACCCTATATAGACAAAAGGACTACCATTGCCAACATTATTTCAACCTTAGACAGCACAGCACTTTGCAAGGTTTCATTCACTGAGGATAAGATAGGGAAGGAAATACAAAATTTGTCCTTAAAACTCAGTTAAATCTAATTGAAATGTTCTCCATTTACACAGAAGTGTCTTTGTACAGAGCTGCTAGAATGGCCCTGGTGTTCCATGGAGAAACACAGCTGCAATCTATGGGATTTCTCATCCAGCCATCAACATGAGTAGATGATTTAAGGGGTCATGGACTATAAGTCAATCTTATCAATAGGCAGATCATAGTAGTGTAGGTTTTGGTCCAAATTTAATGCACTTCTGGGTTTAGTATGTTATAGTCTCAGAATGTAACATACCTTGGTAACCTAAGGGACCACAGACATGGCATAAATGCCAGAAGCTGACCTGTCCAAAGTGATCCCATCCACAGCTTGGCAGAGTTG
The DNA here is from genome assembly GCA_004027165.1 of Ctenomys sociabilis. Classification (NCBI taxonomy): domain Eukaryota; kingdom Metazoa; phylum Chordata; class Mammalia; order Rodentia; family Ctenomyidae; genus Ctenomys; species Ctenomys sociabilis. The sequence goes on along the minus strand of PVKA01002002.1, from coordinate 20,996 downwards.
TCCAGTGTCTGTCCACTAGTGCTGAATGTGAACCAGGCATCTAGATCTATCCCTCATATCAGAGTGAGGCTTAGGGATATGGGCTACTCTTTATAGACACTCTTCCAGTTGATGATGAGCAATAACAAACTTAGATTTGAGTAGACCTGGGCTTGGAATGCCTTCTTATACAGAAACAGTAGCAGTACATCAAGAGAAAAATCAGAAAGCCTGGATGTAGAGAAGCACCTGTAGTAAAGCAGCAGAAATGACTACAGTGTCAAGAGATATCAACAGCCTGCTTAGAATGTCTGGAAATACCACACAAACAAAATCAGGGGTTGAAGACAGAAATAGATCCCTAATCCTTCAGTGTCACACAGCAAACACTGAGAACTTTGGGAAGACTTTGTCCTTGACTAACAGGGAAAATAAGTTACCCTGATATCAAAATATGGCTGTGGCAAGAAAAATGATACCTAAGTTTCACAGAACTGAAGAAATTATCTTGTCCACTGAGAATATAGTACCCACCAAAATTAAGAAATTAAGAAAATATACAGATAAAAGGTGAGAGAAAACAGTCCCACCAGGTAAGAAATACGCATCCTTTGAAATGAAAAAGGCATTAATAAATAGATAAAACATTGATAGGTCTAACATTCACTATTAAGAGTAAATGTACAGAAAAATTCAGAATGCTATGATATTGCAAACATGCATAAATCTTTCATATCTTCATTATGAGGTAAAAAACAAAACAACTAAAGATACTAATAATTGCATTAACACTTTAAGAAGTACATAACTGAGAAAGATGTTAAAAGAGACAACAAAAATTCAAACTATGGGAAAGAGTAGAGTGTAAGTAGAGAGGTTTATAATTCTTATCATTTTTTATTTATTTTCTGATCTTCCATTGTTTGTTGATCTTCTAATTTTTTAGATATTTTTATCTTTTGTGAACTTGTTATATGGGTAACAAACTAGCTCGTTGCACTCAAAATATATTTTGCAATCCTGGTGGTGAATTCAAAGGAAATATCTATAAAAGATATGACAGGATAGTAAATGATCAAAATATGCTATCAGAATAAATCAACTAACCCTAAAGGAAGACCATAAAGAATAAGAAAAAGAACAAAGGACTTCTAATGAAAATTAGAAAACAAATTACAAAATAGCTCTGGTGAGCCATTCTTTATTGATAATTATCTTAAATATGCACACATTAAATTATCTAATTAAAGGACATGAATGACTGATACATTCAAAATTAAATTTAATGTAGCTTTTAAGAAACTTACTTTACTTCTACAGCCAAGTATGAACTAAAAGTAAAGTGAGGGAATAAGTTACTCCATGTACAGACAATCTAAAAGAAAGTGGGAGTGGCCATACTTAAATGAAATAAAATAAATTTTAAATAAAATGTAACAGAGAAAGGAAGATCATTATACAATGATATGGAGTTGAGCAATTTATATATATATATATATCCAATAATGCTGCACCCAAAATATAAAATATTAATGGATCTAATAGAAAGACATTATGTTATTCAGGGTTCTCTATAGGAACATCAATATATATGTGTATAAAATTTTGTAAGGGTTATCACTTTATTTTAAAAGATTGCACAACAAACAAAATCATGAACAGAGTGAAAAGAGCCACAGAGTGTGAAAAAATTATAGCTACTTGTCCTTTAGACAAAGTACTTCTACCTACGACATGTGAAAATTTTTAAACGTTCACACTCATTCAAAGACCTAATTAAAAAACAAAACTGGGCATCTGTGATGAATGCATATGTCTCAGATGAAATGCAAATTAAAAATAAATATATGGAAACATATTCAACATCGTTGGACATTCAAGAAATGCCAAATAAAACAACACTGAGATTCCGTCTGACCCCAGAAAGAATGGTTATTAGAAGAATTCAACCAATAACAAATGCTAGCAATGCTCCCACTATTGGTGGGAGTGTAGACTGGTACAGCAACTGTGGAAATCAGTGTGAGGAGTCCTCAGAAAGCTAGGATTAGTGTTCAGAGCCATGGAAGCTAGAAAATCGGTCAAATGTGTGTAGGCGGGACTAGGCCTTGGTGCCTAAAGTAAACAAGCTGCCTCTGTGCTGAGATAAGCATCCTGACTGGTGAATGTCAGCTATTGGTCACTAGGTCCATATTGTTGCTGGGCAGTGGGGTGGGGTGGGGTGGTCGTCTCGCCAACCAGGCAGATCAGTCAACACCTAACCCAGCTTTTGTTTTCTTGTCTATCATAACTACTGCCGATTCTCCACAGGTAGAACAGATCACAATGAGACCAAGGAATCTTTACATCTAGCGTGCGAACAGGATACTCATACAAGATAGGCATGGGCAGGGGTAATACTTCCAAAGAGCACACATAAGGGAGGGAGTGGATTGGTTAGAGCCAGCAGTATTCAGCACAGGCTTGCATTGGGACTGGCACATTGGTTGTAAAACTTGGGGATGGAGGGCCAGACATGGGTTCACTAGAATGAGAGAGATAAACAAGCATAAAGAAATGGACTTGAAAAAAGCCAAAAAGGAAAAAAATTAGATTGAGTTAAAAATGAGACAGAGCTTCAAGAACCATAGATGTTTGTGATGTATATACATGTATGTAGAAATGTCTGTTGTTTTCTTGGTTCCTGTATTTGTGTCTATGGTCACTATAAAGGACATAGTGTAGAATATTGCTTTCTTTCTTTTTTAAAAAATGTATTTAGTACAGGGTCTGCAGGGTCTCACTATGTAGATCAGACTTGTAGTGATTCTCCTGTTTCCAGCTTCTCAAGCACTGGGAATACAGGCATGGGTCACCACGCCCAGCCTTATCAGAGTACCCCTGGGACAGACCCATACAGCTTATTGGTGCCTGGGATTGAACCCCAGCCCCTATGCTCTGCCTAAGGAGGCACTTTAGTCTGCAGAGCTATCTGGCTGGCCCGGAATATTGTTTTCAAATCGAGTCCCAAATGGGACAAGGAGGTTAGAGCAAAGGTATAGCAGATAGAGTTTAAGCCCTCTAGCTTTGCTCAATTAGATAAACATGGTAAAAGTTCTTTCAAATTGTAAGCAGTTGGTTTCGAGCAATGTGGCACCACCAGGGAGGCCCCCATGCTCTGGTCTTAGACAGACCCAGCGGGGAATTCCAAGCCACCTGCACATGTGTTTGTCCCAGCCACAGAGACTGGTGTGTGTCACCTACCACAGTACTGTGTGCCTGGTGCTAAGTGGAAGAGTCATGACTATGGTACACTATAGCCTTGGCATTGGCTGTGTGCATTGCTGGCATCTCATCTTTGTTAAGCTCAAGATAGTGTCTATGTTTAAAATCTGGGCAAAAACTAAATATCCAGTGGTCAGAGTCAGAGTGACAGCAGGTACACACAATAGCTGTGCGTAGAGGCCATGACAGCTCAGAGGAATTTCACTGAGTTACAAACCTCAAGGGGAATAAATCCATTTTCTTTATCTCCCTTGAAATTGGCACTGAAAGAAGCCAGATGGGTAGGGGAGTCCATGGAGGGTTTTCAACATGTCTACTCTGTTTCTGAAGTTCAAATCTCTAATAATCCAGGACAAGTTGCACATCTTCGTGAATCTGTTCCTTTTAAAACATTAAAAGAATTAAAATGTGCTGTTGTTATGCATGGCCCTACTGCTCACTTTATCTTGAGTTTAGTAGAAATGCTACGACAACAGACTGTAGCCCCAAATGATTCAAAGGAATAGCTAAAGCATGTTTGAATCCAGGATATTATCTATCGTGGAAAGGAAATTTCTTTGAATATTGCATGGGACAGGCAGCTCTAAATGCAGTTCAAAATTTAGCGATTACAAAAGATATGCTAATTGGGAGGGTACTTTTGCTCTCACAAGCAATCAATTGACCTTTGCATTGCAAATGTATGAGCAAACAAAAACAGTTGCTATTAAGGGCTGGAGGGAACTCCCTTCTAAATGTTGGGCACCCCTTAACTGGGCTTCCATTAGTCAGGGAACCTCAGGGACCTCTTCAAGATTTGCTGCACATTTATTACAAGCTCATCAGAGGATTCTAAGTGACAAAGAAGCTATCAAATTAATAGTTCAACAACTGGCCTTCAAAAATGCAAATAAATGGTGTAAAGAGGTTTTAAAAGCCCACAAAAAAACGGACTACTGTGCCCGAGATGATTTGGATTTGTGTAGATGGTGGCCCTTCCTATGGGCAGGGCACCCACTTGGCTGCAGCTATTACTCAGGTTATTCATCCTCAGTCTAGAAAGAAAGCAAAAAGTGAGGTCATTTGTTTCCATTGTGGGGACGAGGGACATTTACCCAGAAACGGTTCTGCTGCACCAAAGACAACAAGCCACTACTTGTCTCTTCAATAAAACCTTCCAGTCCATGTTCTAGATATAGACAAGGGAACCACTGGACAAATTATTGTAGATCTAAAACTTACGTGGAAGGCTAACACATTCAGGAAAACTTCCAATGCGGCTCACCTTGGCCCCATCACATAAAGGGGGCTCTTTCCCCTCCCCCACCACAAGCATCTCTGACCTTTGGTGAACTATAGCCAACAGCAGAGGTTTGGACTTCAATTCCTCCTCCAGATTCCTATTAAATCCTGAAATGGGGTTCCAAATTATTCCTACTGCAGTCTATGGATCTATGTCGCAGGGTATAGTGGGAATCTTGCTAGGCCACACACAATCTCATTTTAAAAGGTCTCCAGATTTTTGCTTAATGTCATCAATGCTGGTTATGCAGGAAAATCAAAGTTATAATTCAACCCACACTAACTATTGTTTTAATGACACCAGACTATATTGTTCAATTGATCATTCCTTTTTTGTAAAAAAAATTTAAAATTATTAAAAAGAAATACTGGTTTAAAAAATAAAAATTAATCAATTAAAGGACAAAAAATTTAAAGGAATTTTCAAATGCAAGTGTGGATGGCTTCCAGTTAGGGCTATTACCCTAGGAATAAAATTTAGCAGAAAAGTGCTCTCTCCATTACAACTGACATTAACATAAAATTTATACATTTTCCACTGAAGGCAATTAAATCAAAAGGCTATTTCCATTCATCCTAAAGATGAAAACAAAACAAATAGCTCAGTTGGATTAAAGCACCTGTTTAGGCAAAGGCAGTGGCCGGTGTTCTATCCCCAGTACGCCACGCTAGCCCCAGCCCTGGGGTGTGCTGAGAAGATAAACGAGAGTGGGTATGGTGGTGCGCACCTGTAATCCCAGTGCTTGGGAGGCTGAACACAGGCAGATCACTGCGAGTCCAATCTATGCAGTGAGTGAGACCCTGTGGACCCTGTAGACCCTGCCCTAAAATATAAAAAAATAAGTAAAATGAAAGGAAAAAAACATATATGTACAGAGTCCCTTCTCGGGGGAGGTTGCAGAGATAGGTCAGTGGTCTAAGTACCTGCTTGTGCAAGGATGGCAGGAGCCACGCAGCAGATCCTGTATGAAACAATTAATTAATTATTTAAAAGTTTGCTAAAAAGTCATATTTCTTAAGATTTACAATAATGGGGATATTTTAAAAGATTACTTAAGGTTCTTTTAATTCCTAAAATGTTGATCGCTTGTTTTACAGTCCTAAGTTAAAATTGATAAAAAAAGCTTTACTATTTTGCAAACAAATATAAAGGTTCAGAGTACAATCTAAAAGCAGTGTGGTTTACATAGTAGCTTGAGTTTGACACCCAATTTATATAATAAAAGGCCTATAACTTCATATTTGGGTCAGGTTATCCAACAAGGTTGTATTGTGTCCCAAACTGTTCATATCAACCATTCATGATTTTCAGAATTTGTTTGGTAATATTAATTGTCTACATCTGGATTTAAGGCTAATTTATTTGGTATTACTTACTATCATTATCTTATCTTTCAGATAAGTTAAACTTTTTTTTTTTCCACAAGTAGCTCATGTTAGGTTAAGTGAGGAAATGTATGACTTTCTCTGTGCTGGCCCAACTCTGGGGTGCACTGAGACAGCAATTGAGACTGGGCATGGTGGCACGCACCTATAAGCCCAGCACTTGGGAGGATGAAAACAGGAGAATCACTATGAGTCCAGTCTGTGTAGTGAGACCCTCTAGACCCTGTACTAAAAAGAAAAAAAGAAAAAAAAATAAAAATTCAATTACAAAAAAAAAGGAAGATAAAAGAAAGGGTGAATCAATCCTTTCAACTTCACTTGTCAATATACACTATTAATTTTTTTTTTAATTTTATAATAGATGGAAGTACAGCAACAGAAAGAATTCCATCAAGTAAAAGCAAAAGACTAGGAAAGGTCCTTTGGAGAGATCTCCATATTGGACCATGGAAGGGACCCAGTCCACTACTACTTTGGGGGAGACAGTATGTTTGTGTTTTTGCAGAGAATGCTGAATGACCTGTTTGGACACCAGAACAAGCTATCAGACTATACCATGAAGGCAGATCTGAAGAAGTTAACAGCAATGGGGCTAGACCCAACTTGAGGCCTATTGAATGAACCGACAAAATGGAAATGTAAGGTCTAAATAGGTGATAACATATATGAGAATAATTGAGCTAAATTTTACAAGTATTAAGACAAAAAACAAAAGTACAAAATATGCATATTAATTATAGATAAAAGATTTTACTTCTAATTTTTTCTGATAAGAGATCTCTACTTATTGACAAATAATGAACTCTGACTAGACTATTTATATTATAACTATAAATTTCAAAAAAGTTATAATAGATTTACTATAATTTAATTAGGCTAAGAATATAGTTGATTGCCCTCATAATTTTATAAGGATGTTTGTTTGTGTGTACCTTGTATTTGTTTATGTATATGTCATTCTGTGAATAACTGTTCCTCTTTTTTTTTAAACTTTGTTCATAATACAGTTTGGGATATAGATTTAAAAGTGTACTTTCTCTCTAAGTCATGAGCTTGTCTAACTGATATCAAAATCGGTTTATACACAGTTCATCAAAAAATTTAAGCTAATTAAGTAAAAATTCCTTAGAGTGGGGAGAAATTGGAGGAGTACCGTTTTGTTCATTAATGAGGAGCTCCCCATAATCTGCACATTCTCTCAGGAGACACTCTCAATAAATTGGGCATTGGTTAGAAGATGAAGTTTTTCAGAAAAATTTACAACAAGGTTTTGCTTGCTAAAAACTGGTTTTGGCATAAAATTAAACTAAGAAACAAAGGTTATCACATATATATGGTAACTTATTAATGTTAATTTCATGGTGTATTGAATATAGTCATAATTTTTTAAAGGATACAGGTCTTCCAAAATGTAAAACAAAGATTGCTTATCATAAGAATTTCTCTTAGATTCAAAATTCTGCCTTTAATAAACACTTGTGATGTATATCACATTCAAAGACAACTAATGAAGTAGAAATTTCTTATGTATTAAATAGAGATGAATGGGTAAAAGTGATATGTCAAAATGAAAATTTAAGTATGTTACAAAATGTTACCAGAGTTGTTCTGTTACAATGTTGTATATGTTCTTCATTTCTACATTTCTGTGTAAAACTATATAGTTGGTGTCTTTTAACAATCTATAAAGATTTAAATATTGGTATATCCATGGTTTTTAGAAAATAACAGCCACTGACCTAACCTGCCATTTATCCTATTTGTCAGTGTGAATGAGGATGGATTTGGCTTGGGCCTATTGAAGAAATAGGGGAAGTAGAAACACCTTGTTGGGTTTTGGTCACAGTTTGTAAGGGAGTTGAGAGCTGACATTCCCTGATTGAGGAACAACAGGATTGTATGCTGCTCTGCATGCTTGTGATGGATCACAGGGCAGAGAGGGGGATGGGTATGGAGGTGAGCAGCCCATCCTAGGAGTGGGGTCCCACTCTCATGCACAGGAAGACATACCTCCAACATCTGGGCTTTCTTTTCAGCTACCTCATTATCAGCTGTGCTATATATGGCCCAAAAACAAGTTTGGAGAGGACAGACTACAAGACATGAACTCTAGTTCCTATACGAAAGGGAAAGAGGCAACTCTGGGTAACACCAGATGTACTGCCATGACTAAACCCCACAATGGACTGCAGTTGCAGTCTAGCTCAGTATGGAAGTACTGTGGTATAGAACCAGAACAGGAAGACCAAGCCACACTGTTATGGACAGTGTGATTGCTTCTGATGCATGAAGAAAGCCTCCCACGTGTGTGAACGGACAGTTGGGCTGTTTTGGGGGTGCTGCTATGCTCAGGAGTGACAGGGCGCTGTCCTGTTCTGAATACTAATCTGTGGTGAGACATATGAGAGCATGGCACAAAGCTGACCATGGTTCGAGACATTGGGACTACTTCTTCTGCTGGGAAATGACTTAACAAGAGCTTGACCAGGGTTGCAATGGTTGGTCACTACAAATAGAATCTGACCAAAAATATTGACTGCTGCAAATGCGATGCTGCTAGGAATAGCATCTCATCAGAGAGAAGGACCATAGATTAGCTCTCCTAGTTGAAGCCCTTGTTTAACATACTGCCCAGGCTTTGAGCTTTACATGCCAGGTCTTGATGTGGCTCGTGGATGAGACTCCTCAAGTGCCATAAAAATTATTTTTGCAAAACTATATGTTTCTTGATTTGTTAACTACAGCAGGAGGAGACATTTGTGCCTTGTTACATGTAAAATGTTACATGTGCACTCCTCTGAGTTTTGGGGGTGGGATGTGGGGAACCACTGAGACTGCTTCAAAACTCAGGGGTGTCTAGGGATACTGGAGCATGACCCCACTTGTCTAGTAGAGGTACACAGTGGAATAGTGCTATGCAGACATGACTTAGCACAGGTAAACATGTATGTGCTGGTTAAGGCACTCTGTGCACATGAGCTAACAGCTTATTTAAGAATTATACAATAAAGCCAGGGAGATAGTTCAAAAGTATAAGTGCTTGCTTGGAAAGCATAAGGTCCTGGCTTCAGTCCTGGCACACACACACACACACACACACACACACAAAGACCAAGATGGCCCTTGCTCTTACTCTTGGATTGTCTCCTGCCTGCTCTCCTCCATGCTGCCTGCTGGTGTCGCTGATGTCTGGCACATGTGTGTCCTTTAACCTTTGGAGCTCACTCACAAAAATCTCCCTCTGGCTTTCCCAGAAGGCCCGTGGGAGACTATATTAAGATAATTATACTGCTAGTCTCTCACAGTTCATTGAAAATCAGGGTTTGTGTTAATGTTGTTTGGGCAATATCTCATGCCTATATTTTCTACTCTAAGTGACTATTCCGAATATAACAATATACAATGTGTTAATTATTGTTACTCTCCTATTTTGTTTTGAAATGCTGTGGGGGAAAAGCAATACTTCTCTACTATTCAGAGTGAAATTGTTCTGTGGCTGTGGAGATCAGTGCAGAGATTCTTGAAAATACTAGTTTCCATTTGACTCAGCTATTTACCTATTGGTATTTTTGTGAAAGAATTAAGAGCACACTATATCAATATATGCACACACATGTTGATAGCAGTTTGTAACAGCTAAATATTGGAAACAGCTCAAATATTCATCGGTAGATAAATAGATAATGATGATGTAGGATTTTTAAAAAATACTTAGCAATAAGGAAGGATAAACCCAAGACATTTCTTGAAAGCATACAATTAAGTGAAATCACACAAACATGTATAAATATCAATTTCTTTGGAGTGAAAACCTGAAAATATAAATATGGACCAAAATGTAAGATGTATATTATGAAATGGGATAGGGAACTAGGAAGTGGGAGGGATAAGAAAAAGGAAGGAAAATGAATGAAAAAAAAGAAAAAGGAAGCAAAGCTTTTGTAAGTAAAGAGAGGAAGAAGGATGGAACAGAAGGGAGGGGAATGGGAAAAAAGAAGAATCAAGATACAGTGTATACAGATACAAATACAATATGATGAACGTGATGATTTTGTATATATAAAATATAATAATAAACTTAAAATAAATTCTATAACAAAAATACATTAATAAACTTAATTACAGTAATTACACAAGAGAGAAAAATAATAGGAATAAGAATTGGAAAAGAAGTAAAACCATCATTATTTATAGATGATGTGATACCCTACATAGGGGATCTCAAAACCTCAATCAAGTCTTATAGATTTAATCAGAAAATTCAGTAATATAGCAAGATATAAAGTCAGCACCTGAAAATCAGTAGCATTTTTTTATGATAATAGGAATTGGACTCAGGGCCATGTGCTTGCCAGGCAAATGCTTATTCTACTGGGCTATCTCCCCCCACTCCCCAGTAGCATTTTTGTATACAATAAACTCACTGTGAGAGAAATTATGGAAACCATGCCTTTCACAATAACATCCAAAAAAGAAAAAAAAAAAGGAATCAATCTCACAAGGGCACAAAAGATTATACAGTGAAAATTATGGTACTCTGAGAAAAGCAATTGAAGAAGATTTGAGAAATGGAAAAATATTACATGCTCCTGGATGGGAAGAACCAACAATATGAAAATGCCCATACTCCCAAAATTGTTATACAGATCCAATGCAATCCCAATACCATTAGTATACCTCACAGAGCTAGAGAAAGCTTTCTCCAAATTCATTTTGAGCCAGAACAGACCCAAAATATCAAAATCAATCCTGGAAAACAAAGGAAAGGCAGGAGGTATTACAATACCTGACCTAAAATTATTCTATAAAGCCACCGTGATAAAATCAGAATGGTACTGGCAGACAGACCTGAGGATCAGTGAAACAGATTAGAAGATGCAGACACAAATGCAAACACATTCAGTTACCTTATTTTTGATAAAGGGGCCAAACATAGTCACTGGAAGAAGGATAGCCCCTTTAATAAATGATGCTGGAAAAATTGTCTTCCACATGCCAAGTGCTAAAACAAGACCCATGCATATCACCATGCACAAAGCTGCAGTCAAAATGGATCAAAGATTTACATATTAAAACAGAAACATTAAATCTTCTAGAGGAAAATGTAGCTAGACATCTTAAAGACATAGGGGTACATAGAGAGTTCATGAACAACAACCAAACTACATGGGAAATAGTTCAAAGAATCAAAGACTAGGATCTTGTCTTTTGAAAAATTTCTGCACTTCAAAGCAATTCTCCAACAAGGTAAAATGAAAACCCACAAACTGGGAAAAATTATAGCTAACTGTCCAAAGGCCTTATATCTAAAACATACGAAGAATTAAAAAAGAAATCAGTTCTCTGAAATTCAAAGATCCAGTCCAAAAATCGGCATCTAAGATGAATATATACTTCTTAGAGGAAGAAATACAAATGGCAAGTAAATATGTGAAAAATGTTCAATGTCAGTTGGTCTTTCAAGAAATGAAAATTAAAGCAACACTGAGATTCTATCTCATCCAATAAATAATGGCTAACACCAGTAAGTCAGCTAATACATACACTGGAGATACTGTAGAGAAAAAGGAACTCTTCTCCACTGTTGGTGGGAATACAGACTGGTACAACCACTATGGATATAAGTATGGAAATTCCTTAAAAAGCTAGGATTGGAGATCCCATTCAAGCCAGCTATTCTCCTGAGTATTTTTCCAAGAATGAAAACATCATACCAAATGAGAAAAGTGCATTTATGCTTATATCAGTGCCATTTGTTATAGATAAATGCTGGGAACAACCCAGATGCCCATCAACTCAAGAATGGATAAAGAAGATGTGGTATTTTTATACATGGAATATTATTCAGCTTTAAAACAGGATAAATTTTAGTCATTTGTCAGTAAACAGATGCAACTAGAGAACATACTCTTAAGTGAACTAAATCAGACCCACATGTGCAATCATTGTATTGTCTCCTTAGTGTTAAAACCTGAAAGAGAAAAATGGAATCTGAAGGGAATAATAGATACTTGGAAAAGAGAATGAACTTATTCAATAGAAAAGAGTTACTGCTTTGAGGAGGACAGGACAGGGAGTGGGGAAAGAGATTTATGTATGTATGTAAGCAGGATGTTTTGAACAACTGTTCTGTGCATTTTTTGCTGGTCTATGGAAAGGAGTAGTGAATGCCTTAAAGAGGATTATTTCAATTGTTCGTACTTTTTCTCTTCTTAATGTCTTATACATTTCTTTCTCTTTCCAATTTTACATGCATATATCTGGTAATATAAATAAGTGGTTGGAAGAAAACACTATGTCTTGCAACAAATACTATAAATTTCATACTAATTTGTTAAGTGAAATTCTGTATCACTTGTGTTTTTTTAGTTCTAACTTGTACTCTCTAAAAATAAAAAAAAACTTAATTAAAATATTAGAATCTAATTACATATAGATAAATCTAGATCTATATCTTTCACCAGTTACAAAAAGTATACTCAAAATGGATTAAATACTTACCTGTAAAGTTTCAAAATATAAAAGAATTGAAGAACACAAGGGGATAACATTTTAGGATCCTGGAATTGACAAAGATTTTTTGGACAATGTCCCTTAAAGCATAGGAAACAGATGCAAATGGAATTACGAAAATGAAACATTTCTTCACAGTAAGAGAGATAATCAAGAATACAGAGACAATGTAGAAGAGAATAGAGAAGATATCTGCAAACTACACATCTGACAAGAGGGTGATATAAAAACCCTGGAAGGATTTTCAAATGTTTGGTAGCAAAAAAGGAAAAGTAATTAACCCAATTTTGATCAAATGGCTGGATCTGGGTAAAACTATGTGAAATGAAATAATTCAACCATAAAAGGACAATTACCACATGACCTCACTTGTTTGTGGACTATAAAAGTTGAGGTAGCTGCTGAAGTCTGTAAAGTATAGGGAAAAGGAACAGTTGGATTGCGCAAGCTGATCCATTAGTAGTAAGTTACCCTAAGAGGAAAAAATCTGTAATGTATGTTTGCACAACAGGGTGACTATATACCTAATATCTACTTCCAAAAGTTAAAAATTTATTTTCATAAAAATAAATAATGGGCCAGCCAGATAGCTGAGAAGACTAAAGAACCTACAAAGGCAGAGCACAGGGACCAGTGTTTGATCTCCGGTGTTCCATGCTGGTCCCACCCCCAGGGCGCACTGAGACAGTGATTAAGACTGGGCATGGTGGCACGTGCCTATAATCCCAGCACTTGGGAGGCTGAAAACAGGAGGATCATTATGATTCTGATCTGTGTAATGAGACCCTGTACTAAATACAAATAAATCAATCAATAAAATTTGGGAAGATAGTGATATTTAGCCTGGCTTAAATATCATTCACTGTGTACATGTACTGAAGGATCATGTTATTCTACATTTTTATGTTTTAAAATATCTATTAAAATAAAGAACACCAAAATGAAGTACAGTTTGAAATATGCTTTCATTACTTTTTATTATAACAATGAATCTTTAACCTAAGCCTTAATAGTTTCCAGGTCAGACCCAGCTCTGTAGTGGCTTTTGAATCTTTGAAAATGTGGAGCAGAGAGGTCCAGATTAAAGCTTCCATTTAAACTGCAGTGCGGGTAATCATCTTTTGATCATTTGTTTCTATGTGAGGTCTGCGCTATTTAAATTGTAGCACACACTTGCAATGATAAGCATGCAAGGAAAGGACTTGATATGCCATTTAGAATAAATCAATCTTATGAAAAGTCTAGAAGCCCTGGTAGGACTTTTCACTGTAAACAAAAACTGAATTCTGTGTATAGCAAGCCTGAGATAAAAGGTCTCCTTTGGCCTCTCAAATCCTTTTCAGTATCTCTGTAATATTCTATTTAGTGTAAAAAAGTGTGTGTGTGTGTGTGTGTGTGTGTGCGCGTGTGTATGTGTGTTAATGCACAAATGCATGTATTTGTCTGAGGGCATCTGTCATGTTCAAATACATAACATTCTCTGATATTTTTTCTGTATTTTATTCATTTTAGTATTTTAGGAAAAGCATTTACCTATTAATTTCTTTATTAATAAATTGACAATAAGTCATATCTCTAGCAAAGTAGATTACAGATTCAGAGCTCTAAGATTTTAAGCTATCACACAACATCGAAGATCCCTTTCTTAATGCACTTAGATTGAGGCCCCCTACCTTTGTGACAAACTTTTATAAAGACTCTTCATAAAATTGTAGATTAGCCCTTTGCTGGATTTATTTTCTTCTGAGTTATACAGGAGAGCAAAGCTCATCCCTTGGGATTTTTTAATTCTAGTTAAAAATTCATTTTTAATTACAACATATTTTTTTTAGCTTCCAGCTTTGAATTTGATGAAAACAGAAGCCTATGTAGGAGAGCTGTTTATCTCAGTGTTCAAAAATCAACTTCTAATAGTTTTTTTCTCAGTAAAATACATACATGTTACTTAAAAAGAGGTTATAAAATTAGCATACCAGCATTCTAAGCACAAACGGAATTTTAATAGAAGTAATTATCATAGAGGTAAATATACTTTTCTTAATTAATAAATATGCAAAAGAACAAATTTACAAAACCTGAAAGAATGTATTAATAGTATACAGAGAAACAGTTTCATATTTGAAAAAAATTGTGAATAAATTATTTTATTTTTTAAATTTTATTAGGAGCTGGTTAGATAGCTCAGTGGTCTAAAGGTCCTGCCTAGGCAAGCACACAGCGACTGTGGTTTGATCCCTAGCACCACATGCTACACCATCCCCACCCCCAGAATGGATTGAGCCAGCCACAAAAGAAAAGTTTGCGGCTAGAGATGGCTCAGTAGAATAAGCACTTTCCTGGCAAGCACAAGGGCCTGAGTTCAATAGCCAGTTTTGCACAGAAAAGAAAAAATTATTTTATTTTATTGAAGAACAAATAGCAATGAGACAACTTCAAATCAAATTAAGAGGACAGATTCAATAATTAATACATTGCATATTGTTTTCATAGTGGTTTGTTGTCCCACAAGATGCATATACAATATTCTACTTACAAACACTATTAGAGCCTCTAATCAGTGCATTAAGAGAATGTACCTATATACTTATCTTATTTTTTAAAGCTGAATTATATTACAGTTTCAGTAATTAATACTTTCTATCTTGTTATCTTCCTAGTAGTTATCCATGGTACAAGAAGCCGAAATAATATCCTGCCCAGCCACTACTAGTGCAAATCTTGCTTCTCATAGAATTATGCAGAAGTACTGCATATTTATTTTAACTCTACTGTTTATACAAACACAGCATGGTTCTTCCTTTGTATCCCCCATCTTTTTTTGTTAAGACCTGTCAAACATGGGTACTCCATTGTCATTCAATCATTATAGATGCCTGAACTCAGCAACACAATCAGAGACAGTCCAGCAGTCCACAATAATAGTGAGTTATCTGAAGAAGTTGTTGACTATAGGCATTTACAGCTGAGCATATTATTCTGTCCTTATTTTATATACCTCGTTTTTATACTGTTCTGCTGGATGGTTAAGACCGAGATAAAGCAAGACCTATATAACAAAAAATGTAGCTTTTGAATCTGATGAGGTCAGTTAAGTGCCCTCAGGATTTATCTTATAATCCTGTACCTCATTCTGTAGATCCTTTGTCTACATGAGCCATGTGCATGAGTCATGGCCATTACTTGACCAGTTTTGCTCTGTGTGAGCGCCTGAGAGAAAGTTTTCTCTCTATGTGACTCTCCGCAGGCACACTATACATCATCAGTCTCCTTCCTCTGTGGCTCCATAATCTCTTTGATCAGAAAATTTGGGGCACAACAAAGTTTCATGATGTTACAGTTCAGGTTCATTATGTCCTGAGTCTTCACTGACCTTGAAAGGCTAGGGAGAAAATAATGGCTGACCTTATGGCCCTTCTATTTCTCTGTGAACTTAGGTTGTTAACCATCCAGAAAAAAAGCTGATTAGTACCCTGCAGCATATGCTGTTCAGTTTGCCCTAACTATTGGACTAAATTCTTTTTAGTTGTTGTTGCACATTTTTATTTGTATTTTTTTTTTTTTTTGAATTCTTATACTAGGGAGACTAAATGATATTTGCTCATGTGTGTCTGGTTTATTTCACTTATGAGTATATATTCAAGTCACATCCACTTCAATATAAATGCTTCAAGTTTATCATTCATTATAACTGAGTAATACTCCATTATATAGAATACCACATCTTTTTCAACCATTCCTTATGTGACAGACATCTTGGTTGCTTCCACGATTTTGCTATCACACATTGTGCTGCTATAAACACAGGTACACATATATCACTATGATACAATGTTTTCAGTTTCTCTGGAAAATTTCCCAGTAGGGGGATAACTGGCTTGAATGGGATTTCAAGTCCTACTCTTTTGAGGAGTCTCCACACTGACCTCCACAATGGTTGTACCAGTCTACATTCCCACCAGCAGCAGAGAAGTATGCCCTTTTCCCCACAACCTCTCCAACATTTGTTGTTGGTTGATTTCCTTATGATAGCCATTCTTTCTGGAGTGAGATGATATCTCAGTGTTGTTTTTATTTGCATTTCAAAAATGGCTAGCGATATGGAGCATTTTTTCATATATTTATTTGCTTCTTTAATTTTGTCCTCTGAGAAGTGTGTATTCATCTCAGATGCCCATTTCTGAATTGGGTCTTTAAATTTGAGGGCCTTGTTTTTTTTTTTTTTTTTTGTCTTTTTGAGACAGGGTTTTACTATGCAGTTGAGGCTGGCCTTAAGCTCACTTTGTAGCTCAGGCTGGTCTCGAACTCACAACAATCCTCCTGCCTCAGCCTCCCAAGTGCTGGGATTACAGGCATGCGCCACCACGCCCGGCTTGAGGGCCTTGTTATATCTTAGTTATTTATATATTCTAGACAGCAGACCTCTGTCTGATTGCTTATTAGTTAGGATTTTTTCAAAATTTGTGGGTTGTCTTTTCACTTTATTGACAATTTCTTTTGACATGAAGAACTCCTCAAGAAGAGTTGATCCCAGTTGTTGATACTTTCAAGTGTTTCCCGTGCAAATACATGTTTGTTCAAAAACTCTTTGCCTACCGCTATGTCTTCAAGAGTTCCTCCTACTTTCTCTTCCAGGAGATTGTTTCTGTTTTAATGTTTAGATCTTTAATCCATTTTGAGTTTAACTTAATGCATGGTGATAGAGCTGGGTCAAGTTTTAGTTTTCAGCGTGTAGAAAGCCAGGTTTTCCAGCACCATTTGTTAAAGAGGCTGTCTTTCTTCCAGTAAACTTGTTTGGCCCCTTTGTTGAAGATCTGGTGACTGAGTGTGTTCTCACAGACCTCTGAGCCTTCCAATCTATTCCATTGATCCTCAGGTCTATTTCATTGCCAATAACATGCTGATTTTATCACAGTGGCTTTGTATTACATTGTCAAGTCAGGAATTGTGATGCCTCCTGCCTTGTCTTTGTCAGTTGGGATTGCCTTTGCTATTCTAGGTCTTTTGTGGTTCCAAGCAAATTTTAGGAACAATTTATCTAGGTCTTGGAGGTACATTGCTGGCAGTTTGATAGGTATTGTTTTAAATCTTTATAGCAATTTTGGGAGTATTGTCATCCGCACGATTTTGGCTCTTCCTATCCAGGAGCATGGAATATCTTTTCAGTTTCTGAAACCTTCAACGATCTCTTTTCTTAGGTTGTTGTAATTTTCTGTGAAAAGATCTTTAACTTCCTTGATAAAGTGAAGTCCAAGGTATTTCATCTTCCACGGTAGTACTGTAAAAGGTATTGTTTCTATAGTTTCCCTCTCAGTGTGTTTGTTTCTGTGTAGAAGAATGCTATTGACTTTTTGAGTATTGGTTTTGTATCCTGCTATGCTACTGAATTTGTGTAACATTCTAGTAGTTTCTTGGTGGAATTTTTTGGGTCTTCCACGTAAAGCATCATGTCATCTGCAAATGGTGATAATTTAACTTCTTCTTTACCTATTCTTATTCCTTTTATTTCTCCATATTTTCTAATGACTGTTGATAATGATTCCAAAATTATATTGAATAGGAGGGGTGATAGAGGACTTCCTTGTCTTGTGCCTGATCTAAGAGTAAAAGATTTCAGTTTTTCTCTATTTAGAATTATGTTAGTTATTGGGTTGTCATAGATGGCTTTTATGAAATTGAGGCAGAGATCATCTATTCCAGTTTTCTGTAGGATTTTGAACATGAATGAGTATTGGACTTTGTCAATAGCTTTTTCTGCATCAATTTAGATGATCGTGTGGATTTTAGATTTCAGTCTATTAATGTAGCATATTACATTTATAGATTTTCAAATATTGAACCATCCTTGCATCCCTGGGATGAATCCTACCTGGTCATGGTGTATGATCTTCTTGATGATTTTCTGTACTCTGTTTACTAGGATTTTATTCAGTACTTTTGCATTTATGTTCATGAGGGAGTTTGGCCTGTAGTTCTCTTTTTTGGTTGTGTCTTTCCCTGGTTTTGGAATCAGTATAATATTTACCTCCAGAAATAATTTTGGGAAGACTGCTTCATTTTCAATTGCATTGAAGAGCTTGAGGAATGTAGGGATTATATCTTCTATAAATTTCTTGTGGAATTCAGCTGTGAATCCATCAGGACCTGGACTTTTCTTTGTCAGCAGGCTTTTCATTACATTTCTTATTTCCTTGGCTTATTGCCTTATTGAGAGTTGTTATATGTTCTTGGTTCAGTTTTGGTAATTAGTACCTTTCGAGGAATTTGTCCATTTCTTCTGCGTCTTCTATTCTGTGAGCGTAAAGATTCTCGAAGTAGCTATTGATAATCTTCTGAATTTCCAATGCGTCTATGCTGATTTCACCCTTTTCATTCCTTATTGCTTGTATTTAAATTTTTTCTTTCCTCTTCTTGATGAGGTTCGATAACAGCTTATCAAATTCATGTAGTCTTTCAAAGAACCAGCTTTTTGATTTGTGGATTCTTTGAACTGTTTTCTTCATCTCAATTGAATTAATTTCTGCTCTAATCATCATGAGTTCTTCCCATCTTTGAGCTCTGGGGTTGGTTTGCTCTTCCTTTTCTAGATGTTGGAGGTGCAACATTAGGGTGTTTATTTGTTCCTGTTCTGTTTTCCTAGTGTGCAAGTTTGTAGCTATGATTTTCCCTCTTAGAACTGCTTTCATCACATCCCATAAATTCTAGTAAGTTGTGTGTGAATTTTCACTCAATTGTAGGTTTTGTTGAATTGCTTGTTTAATTTTGTCTGTGTCCCATTGATTGCTGAGTAGGGTGTTGTTTAATTTCCATGAATGTAGTGGGTTTTTCTGGTTTGTTTTGTTGTTTGTTTCCAGTTTCATTGTACTGTGATTGGATAATATGCATGGGATAATTTCTGTTTTCTTACATGTACTTAAGTGTGACCTATGGACTAGTATGTGGTCTCTTTTAGAAAATGACCCATGTACAGCTGAAAAAAAGGTGTATTCAGCTGTGGTTGTGTGAAATACTCTATATATGTCCACCAGGTCCATTTGTTCTAAGCTCTGGTTCAGTTCTACTACTTCTTTGCTTATGTTTTGTGTGGTTGACCTATCTTTTGAGATAAGGGGGTATTAAGCTCTCCTGTTAAGATTGTGGTCTTGGATGTTAGGTTTTTCATGTCTATTAAGATTTGTCTTACATAGTTGGGTGCTCCTGTGTTTGGTGCATAGATATTTTATGAGTGTTTCCTCTTCCTCTTGAATTTTTCCCCTAACCAATTTTTAGTGGCCTTCTTTGTGTCTTTTAATCATTCTTGGTTTGAAGTTGAGACTGTCTGAGAACAGAATTGCTACTCCTGCTTTTTTCTGAGGTGTAGGGGCATGTAGTATTGTTTTTCATCCTTTTTTTTATTTTATTTTTTCCATTTATTTTTATTTTATTAAAATACAAATGTCAATCAGACAGTTTCAAAACACCTTAACCATACAGAGTCGATGAATGAATACATAGCAAACTGTTTTCATAAAGTTTTGGTATTGTACAAGGTGCATATATGATATATTTACAGGTTTTTTTATAGCTGAAATTATATCAAAAATTCAATAATTATTTGCCTAGTGGATGACCATAGCACTAAAAGCCGACATAATATCCTGTCCAACCACCATTAGTGCAGATCTTGCCTATCTTGGAATTATGTAGAAGCACAGCGTTATCTATCCCAACTGTACTGTCTATACACACACATCATGATTTTTTCTTCCTACAACCCTTCCTTTGTCTATACCTGTCAAAAGTGGGCACTCCATTGACATTCAACTACCTTAGGTGCTTGAACTCGACACCACAATCCAACACAGTCCAGCATTCTGCAACCATAGGGAGTTATTCAAAGAAATTGTCGACCATATCCATTTACAGCTCAGCTTAATATTATGGGTTCATGATGTATACTTCATTATTATACTTTTATACTTTTCTGCTGGATGGTTAAGACCCAGGTAGATCAAAACTTATATACCAACACATGAACTTTATATTTCCTATGTGATCATTGAAGTCTTAAAACTTGACCGAGCTCTATCACCATGCACTAAGTTAAAGTCAAAATGGATTAAAGATCTAAACGTTAAAACAGAAACACTCAATCTCCTGGAAGAGAAAGTAGGAGGAACTCTTGAAGACATAGGGGTAGGTAAAGAGTTCATGAGCAAATATATATTCGCACGGGCAGCTCTTGAAAGAATCAACAAATGGGATCAACTCTTCTTAAAGAGCTTCTGCATGTCAAAAGAAATTGTCAACAGAGTGAAAAGACAACCCATAAACTTTGAAAAAATCCTAACTAACAAGCAATCAGACAGAGGTCTACTGTCTAGAATTCATAAATAAGTAAGATATAACAGGGCCCTCAAATTTAAAGACCCAATTCAGAAATGGGCATCTGAGATGAATACACACTTCTCAGAGGACGAAATTAAAGAAGCGAACAAATATATGAAAAAATGCTCCACATCGCTAGCCATTCGTGAAATGCAAATAAAAACAACACTGAGATATCATCTCACTCCAGAAAGAATGGCTATCATAAG